>PVKY010005661.1:0-17070 GCA_004027775.1 Bradypus variegatus
TGGGGCTCCCAAGAAGCTGCTGCTGCACCTGCCTTCACCCTCACCATCCCAGGCCTCTACCTGACAACGGCTCTAAAGCCACAGCACTTCAAAGACGGCTAGGCTGGACATCACAGCAACCAGAGTATAAATCCAATTATTCACTCACTAGATGAGTGCCTCAATTTCTTCATCTGCAAATCCTTAAAGATTCTGAAATGATATAACCCCTGTAAAGACTCTGAAGTGACATTATAGGACAGGATCCAGCACAATGTCTGACACATATTAAGTGTCAGTAAACGTTATTTGAACACACAAAGTAGAATATACCTAACATACCAGAGCTATGATGCAGATTGAAGTTTTAAAACTAAGAGACACTAGAGGCCAATCAGGAAGGTAAAAAAGGTTTACCAATAGCCAGCTATGTGTTGACTACAGCCATTTATTACCTGTTTTTCCTTCTTGGCAGGAGTAGACTGATTTAAGTTATTAAAATGATAATAAGGACAATGACATTTAAAGTCTATTTTGCAATGTTCATTTAAGAGTACATCGCCTCACCTTCATCAGACCTTCTCTCGCAGGATCAGAGGTTCGTAACACATCTTCAGTAGACCACCAGCATCCCTTTATGTAAACAGCCACAACTAAAGGGGAAGCCAACAGAGAATGATGTGAACACAGCAAACCAGCCACTACAGGGGCAGTTTTAACAGGAGGGAGTACTGACAAGGAGCCAAGGAAAGATTATGTGTAAGTAAAGCAGGCAATTATTTATTTAGAGCTGAAGTGTTAATTTTGTTGGGCCAAAAAGGCTCCAAACTAATATAGACAAACTCAGAGTGTAAGAATTACATTTTAAAAGACAACGTTCCTTTGGTTGTTTTCTGGAAGTGTATATGGCCCTTTTATGGCCCCTTTTATACCTGCTTCTCCAGTCTGCTTCTGTGTATCTGAGCCCGAGGCTTCTAGAAGTCGTAGAATAAAATGATGCATCTGCCAAGGCAAACCCTTTTACTTGAAGGTTTGGAGGAAAATGTTAATATGGAGTAGGAAACAGGAGTCCCTTGAATATTTAATATAAGGCTCAAGACTTCAAACCAAATTTTGTGAGCCCGTCTGGTTAAGCTGCCATCTCTTCTTTATTCTTCTCTGCCATTTGAGGAATTTTAGTAGAAAACTTTGTGAAGACATGGTTACGAGGACATTAGCGAGTTATTAAACACTAACTCTGCGTAGCCCCTCCTCTGCAAAGACTAACAGCATTGAATCCACTGTCAGTTTCATGCCAGTGGTGAATTACATCCTCTCAGATAATACTTCCAAAATTGATGGTGCATGCTGAGAGACAAGGGCCAATTAAATGCTTGACATCTGCCTTCATTTATTCAACTTGCTCATTTTCAAAGTGGCACCGGAGTAGAGCTTAGAGAAAGTTGATAAAGCCATAAGGATTATTTTTCTGCTTAACAAGGTGAATCAGTAAACAATGTTTGATTTACTATAATACAGTGTATTCCTTCAAACAAGAAACACATTATGATTTGGTGTTTACTGGGTGTCTCACAAGTGTCACGGTGCATTGGGAAGCATTAACTAGTCACACAAGTTGTCACAAAATAGGTGGAATTGTTTTGCGTTTTTCTTCCCCCATAGCTAATTGTAAACTGCTAAGTATAGGTAACAATGAAAATGAAGTCCAGTCAAATTTAACAAGCCTAAAATAAACTGTCCTGGAAACAGCCTTCTGGAGAGCAGCAGCTTTTGATTAGTAAAGCAGGATACCTAGTTAAGAGGAAACAGGAAGGAGACATGGTAGCATAGCCCTTGGAGAGAGGCTGTCCCCAGCTCACGAGGACACATGACAGATCCTGGGGGACTGACAGGTGCTGGAGAGCCGCAGGGCACTGCTTCTTAGACCCTAGAGCTAGAAACCACAACACCCAGATTTGTCAAAAGAAGCGAGATCCTGACCGGTACCCTCTGGCTCTCCACCAGCAATGCCTGAGAAGAGGCTGAGCACATGCAGTGGTCGTGGCCATCAACAAGGACTTGACAAGTGCCAACCTCACTGCACCAATTTAATTTCCTCCTCCCACCGACTGACAGCTGACGCAGACCACAAGGATGATATCAGCAATAGATTTTATTCCGTGACAGTCCACAGTTTCCCATCAAGTGAAGACAGCCAGGTCCCTGAGGCTAACTCCCACAGGCCTGGATTCCTCTGAGCTCAGCACCATCAAATGAATCAGACTACATGGATGGCACTGTCCTAGGCCCCCAGAGGCTGACGAATGAGCCACTGTCCTTGCCCCTGGGATTTTGCAAGCTGCAGAGGAAAAGGTAACTAAGCCAGATGCTTCTATACACGGCAGGGTGGGAAAGGCGCTGGAATCAAACTTAGGCTACAGTGTCAGGGATGCAGAGGAGGAAGTCAGCTCTGCCGCAGGGTATTGGGAAAACAATCTGGGGGAGCCCTTGGGGGTAAGATTTCAACAGGCAGAGACAGGCACTGCAGGCAGGGGGAACCCATGAGCAGAGGCACCGAGTGCCCCAGGCCAAGGAAGGCTATATTCAGGGCACGCCGAGCAGCGAGGGGGGCTGGGCAAGCACTGGAAGAGGGAGAGATGAGGCTGCAAACATGGCCTCAACGACTCATCAGCTCCATCATTCGAAGTCTCCAGTAAACACCTTCAACAGACCTCTGGCCAATGGAGAGCAAGATGAAATCAAGCATTTTGGATACAGTCCTGGATGCCTGGTGTGGGGGAGAAAATAGGGACTTCAGAGCCACGTGGGGCTCCTGTTCTGGCTCCTCCGATCACCCACCCTCTCCCCTGGACTTGCCCACCTGTGAAATGGAGACCACAGCTTCCTCTCACCTGGTCATTATGCTGACTGGGAGAGAGCTTCCACCTCACCTGGAAACTCGCCAAGATTTGAGCCAGTGCTTTTCCTAAGGTGTTTGAAGCATTTCAGTGGTTTCTAGAAACTTCTTCCACCTGCTTCCAGCATTGCTCTGGGATTTCAAAGAAGTATGAAAAAACCCTTTATTTGTTGGCTTTTATCAGGGAGACCATGGAATCTGCCCAGCACTCCCACTACTCCATCTCCAAAGGCCTCTTCTGCTGTCTTGCAGGGAAATGTCTGGCTTTTTCCCACAGCTTGATTACTCCCATCCTGCCTGTTCCTTCAAATGGACATATGTTTCCAGACACCACATTTTCTCACGGCCATTCATTTTTCTCTCAGGGAACGTGCAGCTGACCACCATGGGCCTTTGCTCTGTCTTCCCAGGGCGCAGCACAACATGAGTGCCTGATTAAGGCAGCACTCTAACGAAAGTTTTCAACCTGCGTCTTGCCTAAGTTTTCTTTAAGAAGCTAAACCCTTCTATATCTGAACATGTAAAAACATGTTTGGCTCCTTATAAATAAATACTAACACACCACACGTTCACAGCAACATTACTCACAATTGCCAAAATGTGGAAACAACCACATGCCCCTCAACAGGTGAATAAACAAAGGGGTCTAGCCATACAATGGAATATTATTCTGTCATCAAAAGGAATGACATTCTGATGCATGGGACAGCATGATGAACCTTGAGGACAGCAGGCTGAGTGAAAGAAGTCAGACCCAAAAGGACAAATATTGTATGATTCCACTTATGAAATAAATACAATGAGGAAATTTATAGAGACAGAAAGTAGAATACAGGTTACCAGGGGCTGGGATGGAAAGAAGGGGGAAGTTACTGCCTAATGGGTACAGAGTTTCTGTTTGGGGTGATGAAAACTTTTGGTAATGGATGATGGCGATGGTAGCACAACACTGTGAATGTAATTAACAGCAGAGACTCATGCATGAAAATGGTTAAATATTTTGAGTGGTATATATACATAAATATGCCACTGCCATAAAAATTTTAATGATAAAACAGTCATTTGGGGAAAGTTAGGTGGGATTTTCCTCATGGGATGGGTAGGGAAGAGTTATCACCATGTGTCCCCAGCAATGGGCTGGGACAGCCGGGAGCTCAGCTTTGAGGTGGCTGCAGCCAGACTTAGCGGGGAGCAGGCATCAGGAGGAGCTCTCACCACCCAGGCAGGGGATGGTAGCTCATGCACTTGTCCTTGCCAGCCCTGGCGGGTCCCTCTCCAGCCCTAGCATACGGGGCAGCAGCAGGCACCTGTGTGCAATGGCGTTCTAAGGTCACATTTCTGCAGCACGTGGTACTCATTCTAACCCACGTGCAGCAGCACCATTGTGTGTGTGGCACATCGTGTATCATGAATGAATGAATTTTAGACTAGCAGAAGGGACTTACATCTTAGAGGAAGAGAGAGCACCAGTGACATGAAGCAGAGAGAGTCAAATCTGACCCAGCTTGCAGGAAGCAAGGAGGAGGCAAGTCACTCCATCTGGGGATCGGGAGATCTTCTGTGGAAGGTGCCCCAACTGCGCCTGAAGAACGTGTCAGATCACACCAAGGGGAGAAGGGCACCCCTGGCTGAGGAGACGGGAAGGGGCAGGGCATGCCTGGGTGAGGGTGGGAAAGGCAGCACAGCCCAGCCAAAGGCACAGAAGGAGCAGGAGGCTACTGGTGAGGCCTCGGGGGCCTCCCTGTAGACACAGGCAGCCACCAAATGTTTCCGAGGAGGAGAGCGCCATGATCCAACTGCTGTGAGCAACCATTTAGCAGTCACAGGGCTGGTGCCCAGCACTCCCTGCCCATCGGTGCATTGCCAAGTGTAGCATCTCATTTAATGGGTGCCACGCTGCATCTGTTTTTCAGGTCAAGGTTCTGTGCTTGCAAACGGCAGCACTGGTATTTGGTGGGCACCCAGGCCTCCCTGATTCCAAAACCCCTGCTCTGGGAGAAGAATGGGCAGACAAAAGAGAGCAGAGCCAGGGGCAGACCGAGGTGGAGGCCAGAAGGGTGGTAAAGAGGGAGATGAAACAAGAGGTGTGAGGGGACAGAAGGACCAAGGAACTGTGATGTGAGGAGAGGCTGGCAAGGGTGAGTGTGAACAGAGCTGACACCTCAGGACTTTTTCACACTGCAGGGAAGTGGGGGGAGGTTGCCATTTACTCAGCGAACATTGACTGAGTCTCAGTTGCTGTACTTGGCACCAGGAAGAACGCCAGGACAGAAAACACAGTCCATCGCGACAACGGCTAGCCACATTCCATGATGTGTCTCAACACACAAGAGCAATCAGGAGCCCACCAGGGGCTGGCTGGGATGGCTGAGGGCAGAGTGCCAAGGCCCGGCTGGGCCAGAAAGCTGGTGGCCAGCCCGGGGAACTGGGTGGAGGCTTCCAAGGCCAGGTCAAGAGATCCAGCCTCCATAAGAATTCACCGGAAGAGTCTAAGTGAGCGAGTGACCTGATCAAAGTTGGGTTTTAGAAAGAGATCAGTTGGTTATTTCTGGGTGGGAGGACTTACAGTTTTTGAATTTTTTAAAGTGGGGTGAGGGCCAGGGGTGGGGGTGTTATGTTAAAAGAAGGACTGCAGGGACACAACCCAAAGTAATTTGGGCAGAGAATAAAAATATATACGCAGGGCCTCCCTGAGGAGCTGGGGGAAAACGCGGAGGTGCTGGACTTCCTCACCTGGATTGTTGCTGATGTTCTCACAAACATTGAGCACTGTGGCTTGGTGTGCTGAGCCCTTATGAGGCTCATTACTGCAAAGGAGAGGCTAGACCTACTTATAATTGTGCCTGAGAGTCTCCCCCTGAGTGCCTCTTTGTTGCTCAGATGTGGCCCCCTCTCTCTCTCTCTAGCTAAGCCAACTCGGCAGGTGAGCTCACTGTCCTCCCTTCTATGTAGGATCTGATTCCCAGGGGTGTAAATCTCCCTGGCAACGCAGGATATGACTCCAGAAGATGAATGTGGACACAACCTCATGGGATTGAGAACATCTTCTTAACCAAAAGGGGGAAGCAAAATGAAACAAAACAAAGTGGCTGAGAGATTTCAAATGGAGTCAAGAGGTCACTCAAGTGGGCATTCTTTTGCACTATATAGATAACACTTTTTAGGTTTTAATACATTGGAATAGCTAGAAGTAAATGGCTAAAACTGTTGAACTGCAACCCAGTAGACTGTATAGCAATGTAGCTTATAAGGGGTCAAATGTGACTGTGAAAGCCTTGTGGATCATACTCCCTTTGTCCAGTGTATGGACAGATGAGTAGAAAAACGGGGACAGGGACTAAATGAAGATTGGGAAGGGGGATGACTTGGGTGTTCTTTATTTTTATTTTTTATTCTTATTTTTACTTTTTCTGGTATAAGGAAAATGTTCAAGAAATAGACTGGAGTGATAAATGCACAACTATATGATGGTACTGTGAACAGCTGATTGTACACCATGGATGATTGTGTATGTGAATATATCTCAATAAAACTGAACTTGAAAGAAAAAAGAAGGACCGCAGGGACTAAGGGTGGAGAATGGATTAGGATGGGGGTGAGGCTGGAGGCAGGGAGGATGATGGAGGCTGGAATGATCCAGCTGAGAAGCCGGGAGGAGTGGAACTTCAGGAGTTACGAGGGTGGGGGAGCCGATTCTCAAGAGTCCAAAAAGACCAACTGGGAATTGGCCTGTTCTAAGGCAGGGGGGATGGGGGAGGCAGGGATGACCACCACCTCTCAAGCCAGGCAGAGATGCCTTTACCAGGAGGAGGCGAGGAAGAAGAGGAGGCTTGAGGGTGTGGATTGTGACATGCCTGCTAGAGACAGCAAGGTGAAGGTGAAGATAGCCAACAGGCAGCTGGGTCCACAGAGAGAAAAGGCCCAAGCCCCCTACCATCAAGGAGACCAGGGAAGGGAAGAGTTTCCCACATGTCTCGCCTCCCCAAACAAACTGCAAGATCTTCATGTACTGGCCTGTGGCAGAGGCTTCTTCAATCAGAGCTGAAGGGGCTGCAAGTCTCCTCACCACCCCTGGCCTTGCACCCCGTGTATCACTTCTCTGGAGACCACACCACCAGTGCCATTACAAATCTAAGAAATATGTACCTCCACACAAAAAAAGAGCACAGCTAAACCAAAGTGACAGGCCATCTTCCCCAAAACAAAGTACACATAGGAGGAAACAAACAAACAAACAAAAAAAAAACAGTTGAAAAATTCTGGCAGAGGACGGCACATAAACACATTCCAAGGAATTGCATGACTTTTATGCAACACTGAGCTGGTCAATAATTTAAGGGAAGGGAAAAATACACGAGTTGACATAGCAACTGTCACAGCATTATGTGGGCTACCATTTCCATACAGATGTTTTCCTTAAAGGAAAACACTTTCCCAGATGCCCATAAACTTGGGTGCCTCTCTGCCCCGTGGAGCGGGACACATCTGGCTTGCAGGTCATCTTCATCATTCCCCTGGTGCATCTCAGGCCTTTTCTGCTTTAAGCAATTTTGTTTTCATGAATCTAGGTTTTAACTCAAGGAAGAGAAGGGTGAGCTAAGATGCCTGGATCCTGGGGTACAGCTGGGCTCCAAGGTGTTGGGGGCAAAAAAAGGCCCACAGCCTGGTGATTAAAAAAAATTTTAGTAATGGATGGTGGTAATGGTAGCACAACACTGTGAACTGTATACTTAAAAATGGTTAAAATGGCAAAATTTTATGTTCTATATTATCAGAATCAAATTTTTTAAAGCACCCCAAAATTGTTTACCTAGCAAAGGCACCTCAATATCCTTGGTGGTGAGGCCGTCACGTCTCGAGAAGCATCCTTCACCCTTAGACAATGGCTCCACCCTGCATGCTTGGAATATTTTACTTGGAGCTTCCCCATTTTCCAAATACCATTACTCCCTTGGTCAGAATAACATCTGGGAAAACTCCCTCCCATAAACAAAGATGTTCATGGAAGGGAGTTTTCCCCTATGTCTAAATCCAATTCACTATCAGTGCCGTAAATCAACAGGAAATGGAGAAGGAAATACCCAAGGAAAGCCAACATGTATTCCCAAAACACATGCCTGTCGCTGCGAAATAGCTCTTCAGTCTGCACCCCTCATGGCCCAAGGAAAACAAAACTCTCTCTTTTTCTAGCACGCAGCTCCTTTAGGCACCCACCAGCCCACATGGCTTGGGATCTGCTCGGAGAAGCAAGTATTTAAAGGGAGCACGAGTTTCTGGTCACAGCTTTTAACCCCCTGTCAAAGCACTTAAGTGGGCTTCCACCAAGGCTGAATGTGGGAGGATTTGACTTGCCCTGGGTTGAGAGTTACCTATGCATGGTCCAGAAAGAGAGCACAGGCATGAGCATGAAGATAATCTGTTGACAGGATCATGGGAGACATGTTTACATGCAAGCGGATTGACTGCTAATCACATGTTCCCCAGAGTGGGCTCAGGGAACCCCCGCCTCGCCCTCTTGAGTCTGTGTTCTTGTCACAGCAGTTCTGCTCATGCTAAAACCCGGGCTTCACTAGGTCAGCAAGCCTGCCCTCCAACCCACTGTACCAGTTTGTCTTAACTAGACATGCAACCACTACCCATTTCATTGAGTCAGGTTAACACATCCAACCTGCTAATCACCGATGGGACAACTAGATCTCTCCCTCCAACAGCCCACAGTGGGGATTCAGGAGCTGGGAACCTTCTGAGAGTCAGAAACGCTCAGCTCCCTGCCCCTTCTATCCTTCCACTGCACCCCTCCTGGAAATCCAGGGGGCCTGCACAGGGGTGAGGAGAGCCCCCGCTGGTGACAAAGAAGTTCTCTGAGCCCCTTGGGGGGGCACCTCACTCTCCGCCCTCCCAGCCGTCCTACCCACCCACCTGTCCCAACCCAGCCGAGAGAAGGTTCCGGTCCATGTGGTAATTCCCGGCTGGGCTAGGCTCCAGGTTTCGTCTGAGTGTTTGCCTTGGTGCTCGCTGTCATCTTGGGTCTATCACGGGCATGTTTTTCCAGGAAAAAAAAAATCCTCATTTTGCGATCCCTGGCTTGTTTTCCACAGGGTGCACATGACATGCAATCACCAAAACTATAAATAAATTAGCAGCAATTTGAAGGTTGACTGTTACGTTTGGTCAGAAAATGTTCTTGGAGTCGGCTCAGGGGGTAAATGTTCTAATCAGGGCAGTCAGCAACTGGCAACAATGGTGACAACTATTTCTCCAGGCTTCGTTCTCCATGAGGAACCTGTCCTTTCTCTCCTCAGCCTCCCTGGCTCCCCCTCCCATGTTCTGTCTCCCCTGTGCAGAGAGCTGGCCCCTGCTGGGTCCTGGGCACATCAGAGTGGCATGACGCCTACCATAGAAAACGGCAGGAGAGATCACCAGCAACAGATGAACCACAAGAACTGTGTGCCCCAAACTGAAGACCCACCTAGAACCCAAGCCGCCACTCAGCCTGAAGGTCACAGTCCAGAACCTTCTTCCAACCAACCAATCTTATTCCCCCTGCCTTTGCCATCCCACAGACCCCACGGACACAAGCTCAGACGCCTTCACCCCATGCTTTTTCTCTTAAATTCTTCAACATTGTGAGTAGCACCACCAAGCCAAGAGGAAATCAAGCCACCCTCCCCCACACACACACAGCCCTCCTTCACCCTCACATACAATTGACGAGTCCTGGCTTTCCCACAGTTTCTCCAAACTGGGATTCCCCTCCGAGGCAAGCCCTCAGCATCCCTGCCCTGGTTGCTCACAGCCTCGTCCGGGGGTTTGTGTGCTTTTCCCTCCTTCCACCCGTCCTCCCTCCCCTCCATGCGAGAGCACCTGCTGAGGGCCGGCCCTCCTCCACACGTTGCTAGGCATCTTTTGGGATGGGACACACGCCCCCTTGTAACTGCCCTTCAGCAGAGCCTCCCCTGCAGACGAGGGCCCATAGCTCCATGGAGAGACTTTGTGAAAGGGAACTTCAGAACATTCCAAGGAGGGACTGCTGGAACTCACCACCAGACCCCACAAGGTGGGGAGTGCCTACGGAGAGAGGGAGACCCTACCTTCCAGAAGCCCCTGTGCTTCTGGGAGAATGAGGCACAGGCACCACTGGTGAGCCTGGACACCAGGGGCCAGGCGTCCTAGGGAAGCAGGCAGTGGAAAACTTCTCAGGTCTCCTCAGGCCATATTTTGACCAGAATGTTATTTTCCTGCCAAGAACCAGGGATGGGTGCCCTCCATCCCCTGCAATGTCCAAGAATCCCCTTGTTCTGGAAACTTCCATAGCACTGTGGCATTGGACTTTAGTACAATTTTTAATCAGCCTGGGAGTCTGGGGAATACTTTGCCCAGCCCTGTGACCATCTGACCACTGGGTTTTATATGAACAAAATATTAATTAATACGAAAGAGAGTCACCAAGTTTCCTGATAAGGACAACAGAAAGAGACAGTCTAGAAAAACTACACACACTTCCCCAGGGGCTTGGAGAAAGGGCTTCCATTCTCAGAAAGGATGTTAAAAGGACAAGCGCAAAGGATGGAAGGAGCCCCCCTGCTCGCAAGAACCAAGGACAGATTCAAAGCCAGCCACGATCCTCCAGGAACAAGGCTGGGAAGTCCACAGGGCTGAGTAAGCCCCAGCAGGCTGGGAAAATCTCAAGAAAACAGGGAGAGCTGTGGGAAGGCTGGCGAGAGTTGGAGGGGGAACTCCAAGGAAGAAATGTACCTTGGCCAGGTGCTCTAAATGTCACAGGTGAGCATCTTCACTGGGAAGGCAAACGATCTTCAAATTAGGCACATAGCTCAAAGTCGAAAGATAAGAGGAGTACATTTAATATTTCTAAGGAAGCTCCGGCCTCTAGACCCAATGAATTTATATACCAGGGGCCAGAACGTCCTGTGAACGTGATACTGAAGCTGTAACCCTTAATTTCTGAGAGCATGCAATGCGAGGAACGGACCAAGAAGAATGAATGTGAACCCATGCTGTTCCAGTTTGCAAGGGGAAAATTGTAGATTTTGGAACCAATGCCTGCTTCATTTAACATCCCTTCCTATCAAAGGTCTAGAGTGAATTATGAGTTTGCAAATCGTAAATCTGATGAGGAACTGCTGTCTAGAATATATAAAGAATGATTACACTCAATAATAAAAGGACAAACAGCCAGTTCTCCAAAGAAGATTTACAAATGGCCAATAAGCACATGAAAAGATGCTTAACCTCTTTAGTCATCAAGGAAATGCAAATCCAAGCCACAAAGAGATACCACTTCACAGCCATCAGGATGGCAATAATCAAAAAGACAGACAAAAACAAGGGTTGATGAGAATGTAGAGAAATTGGAACTCTCATGCAGTGCTATGGGAATGTAAAATTGTACAGCCATTTTGGAAAATAGTCTGACAATTTTGCAAATAGGTAAACAAAGAGTTACCATCTGACCCAGTAATTCCAACTCTAGGAAGGTACACAAGAGAACTGGAAACACATTCGCATCAAAACTTGTACACAAATGTTCATAGCAGCATTACTTGCAATAGCCAGAAAGTGGAAATAACCCAACTGGCAATCAACAGATGAACAAAATGTGGTATATCCATAGAATGGGATATTATTTGGCCATAAAAAGGATCAAAGATCTCATATATGTTATGTCATGGATGAACTTTGAAAACACTATGGTAAGTGAAAGAAGCCAGACTTAAAAAACCACATATTTTATTCAATTTGTATGAAATGTCTAGAATAGGAAAATCCTTAAAAACAGAAAGTAGATTAATAATTGTCTAGGGCTGGGGAAGACGGGGAAGGAGGTAGGAGGGTGATAGAAGGGGGTAATGAAATGTTCTAAAATTGATTGTGGCAATGGATGCACAACTCCATGAATATATTAAAAGACATTAACCTGTACACTGTAACTGGATGAACTGTATGGTTATGTGACTTATAGCTCAATAAATAAAAGAAAAGTCCTTCCCTTAGGTGCAAAACAACAACTACACAAATTTAGGAAGATAGAGCCATGTCTTAATAAGCCGGCGTGAAAAGCCTGGGGGCTGAGCATGCACGGTGGGAGCTAACTGTCCCCCAGAGGTGAGTGGACTTTGGGTTGGTTCTTTTGAAATGCCAAGGTAAACTGAGGCTAACTCTGTGGAAGCAAAATGTCCATCCAAGAAGGCTGATGAACGGTCTCTCCATCTACCCCTTAGAAGTCTCACTGCTCTCTGGATAAACACTTCTCAGACTGTACATGCAAGCCAATCTCCTGGGAATCTTGAGAAAGCACAGACTCTGACTCTACAATCTGGGGTGGGGTCCAGGATCCTGCATTTCTAACAAGCTCCCTGGTGGTGCCAGGCTGCTGGGCCATAGGCCAGATCTGAGTAGCAAGGCAGGAAAATGAATCAGAGAGGCTAAATCACTAACCCAGGCCACCCAGTCAGAAGGGACAGAGTCAGGATTTGAATTCAGGTCTGACTGACTCTGAACCCAAGTTCTTTCCATTTATCACCCGCAACACCAGTTCCAGATGCCATATTGTAGGTCTGAAAGAAGGATGTAGGATGGGATGGACATATGTGTGATCTCAAAAAATGATGTAGGAAAAGGAGAGGCTAGGCCTGCCTATAATTGTGCCTAAGAGCCTCCTCCCGAATACCTCTTTGTTGCTCAGATGTGGCCCTCTCTCTCTAGTTAAGCCAACCTGGCAGGTGAAATCACTGCCCTCCCCTCTACGTGGGATCTGATACCCAGGGGAGTGAATCTCCCTGGCAATGTGGAATATGACTCCCGGGGAGGAATCTAGACCCGGCATTGTGGCATAGGGAACATCTTCTTGACCAAAAGGGGGATGTGAAAGGAAATGAAATAAGCTTCAAGTAGCAGAGAGATTCCAAAAGGAGCCAAGAGGTCACTGTGGTGGGCACTCTTACGCACAATATAGACAACCTTTTTAGTTTCTAATGAATTGGAATAGGTAGCAGTAAATACCTAAAACATTCAAACTACGACCCAGAACGCCTGAATCTTGAAGACGATTGTATAAAAATGTAGCTTATGAGGGGTGATAATGTGACTGGGAAAGCCATAAGGACCACATTTCCCTTTGTCCAGTGTATGAATGGATGAGTAGCAAAACCCAGTGTTCTTTTTTACTTTAATTGTTCTTTTTCACTTTAATTATTATTCTTATTATTTTGGAGTGTGTGGTAATGAAAATGTTCAAAAATTAATTTTGGTGATGAACGCACAGCTACATAATGGTACTGTGAACAACTGACTGTATGCTTTGTATGACCGCATGGTATGTGAACATATTTCAATAAAATTGAATTTTAAAAAAATGATGCAGGAGATGTAGCAGCTGCCCCCAAACCTGTGAGAAGCTATTCTGCAGAGGGGCCAAGCCCTCCTATCTGGACCACCCAGTGGGGGGCTCTGGGCCAGTGAACAGACCTAGGAGCACCTCAGTACAGGCTCCTTACATGGAAAGTTCTAACAGTCAGAGCCATCCCAGAATAGAAGGGGCTGTTCCAGATGTAAAGGCACCAAACATAGGCCGCTAAGTCCCCAACCACCCTCATGGTTTCAACACACTATGCACCACCTGTAGTCTTACTAGCTCATCTTACTAACCTTACCACAAATGAGGCATCCTTTGTTATGATTATAAAAATAAATCTTACAAAGACAAAATGTCATGAAATTCTAGCCAACAGCATCAGCTGGGAGTGCCTACTCTCTTTTTGTAAAAAAGGGAGATTAACAGGTGTTAAAGACATTAACAGAAAACTGAAACTTCTCCTTTGATATATTTAGGATTGAAATAAAATTCAAAAGATCATCCTTTTCTCCTTCTGAAATTCAGGCACACTATCTAAAATCATCCTGGAAAACACTGGACCTCATGACTGAAACACCCTCTGAACCAAAAACTTCTGGACCCTACATCCCTCCTTTGAAGTGCAATAGTCCTAGTTTCCTCTAGCATTGACCAAATGGTTTCCAGTTCTCTCATCATCCTCGTTACCCTCCATGGAAAAGCTTCAGTTTGCTTCAGATATGGCCTGAGCAGTACATCAAAGAGAGCTGAGCTAGAACTGAGCTGGAAGGTTATCCTTCCATTAACACAGCCCCAGGTCACCTCTCCTCACTGGTGCCCAATGAGCTTACTGCTGAGAGCTGCTATGTCTTTTTACCCACACTGCTGTAAAGTCACATCCTCCCCCAGCCCAGTCTTGATCAGTTAGTGCATTTGGATGGACTACATGACATCTACCCCAACAAGGCAGCTTCTGGATCAGTAAAAGGAATGACTTTCAAACAATTAGGGTAGTTTAAAAACAGACTACATATGACCCAGCATTCCATTCCTAGGTATATACCCAATTCCACGTGGATATACATACTCAATATAGATCCGAAAGAACTGAAAGCAGGGACATGAACTGATTCTTGTACACCTATATTCATAGCAGCATTATTCACAACAGCCATCACGTGGACATAAACCCAATGTCCATCAACAGATGAACGGATAAACACAATGTGGTAGATCCATTCACACCAGAGAATATTATTCAGCTATAAAAAGGAATGAAGTTCTGAAACATACTATAACATGAATGAATGAACCTTGAAAGCATTATGTTTGGTGAAATAAGCAAGACACAAAAGGACAAATGTTGTATGATTCTATTTGTACAAAATATCTAGAATAAGCAAATTCATAGAGACAGGGAGTAAATTATAAGTCACCAGAAGATGAGGGGAGGGATTAAGAGGAAGTTACTGCTTAATGGGTACAGAGTTTCTGTTTTTGAGTAATGAAATAGTTTTGGTAATGGAAGGTGGTGATGGTAGCACAATCTTGTAAATGTAATTAATGCCACTGAATTCTATGCTTAAAAATCGTTAAAATGGCAAATTTTACATTATATATATACATGTTACATATACATGTTATATATATATATATATATATATATATACACATGTGATATACATATACTAGGATAATATATATATATATTATCACAGTAAAACAATTTTTAGAAAGACTAGCTTGTCTTCTGTGATGTTGCATTCCTGTCCCTGAAGTATGCAAGCAGAATCTGTCGGGGAGGTTATTCTGACTTCCAAAGTTCAACCAGATGTTAACAAAAGACGCCAAAATCCTTTGCTGCTCTAACCCACGCAAAAGCACAGAGGAAGAACAAAGGTTTGCCACGATGGGATGAGAAGAGGAAGTCCTGCCGATTTCACACCTTCTGTCTGCCCTGGACCAGCCAAAGCCTCTCTCCTGCCTCAACTCATTTCATTCTCTCAACTCTTCTGTGAAGCAGGTGAGATCTCCCAATTTTGCAAGGAGGCTAAATAAGTCTTCTGCATCACCCAGTAAGAGTTGGCAGGACCAGGATTCAAAGTCAGTGCTATGTGACACCAAAGTCTAGGTTCATACCTTTCACTGTGCAGAGCACCGAAAGAAATGCAAAGAGAAAACTAAAAAACTAAAACTAAAATCTCAGCTGATGGAGACCTTGAATGTGCAATGATAAGCACCTTTGTTTTAATATGGGAGAGCAGAAAAACCACAACCTTTTTGATGAGGGGAGTAATTTTTTAATCTTTATAAAGACATGAGGTCCATTAATAATTAGCAATAATAATTTTTGTTATTAGAATAAGAAAATAAGGGGAAACAATAACTGTGCCAGTTTGAAACTATTAGGACCCCAGAAAAGCCATGATCCCTTAATCCAATCTTGTTGGATGGAGCGTTTTGATTGAGTGTTTCCATGGAGATGCGGCTCACCCAACTGTGGATGAGAACTTTGATTAAATTATATCCATGGAGATATCAACCTGCCCATTCCGGGTGGGTCTTAATTACTTCACTGGAGTCCTTAAAGAGAGCTTTGGACAGAAGGAGCTCACAGAAGCTGAGAGAGACATTCTGGAGAGAAGCTAATAGCTGACACAGACCCAGATGCTTGAAGATGCTGGGAGATGCAGACAGAAGGAATCTGGAGATGCTAAGCTAAGAGAGGAAGCCCAGAGTTTGCCCCAGAGAAGCTAAGAGAGGACCCCCAAACATTTAGAGAGAAATGCCCTGGGAGAACAAACAACGATGCACAGGAGCTGAGAGAGAGAAGCTAAGAGAGACAGGAGCCCAGAGACATTTTGGAGAAAGGCATTTTGAAACAAGAACCTGGGAGCAAAGGGCCAGCAGATGCCAGCCACGTGCCTTCCCAGCTGACAGAGGTGTTCCAGATGCCATTGGCCTTTCCTTGGTGAAGGTATCCTCTTAATGCCTTAGTTTGGACACTTTTATGGCCTTAGAACTATAAATTTGTAACCTAATACAATCCCTTTATAAAAAGCCAATCCATTTCTGGTATTTTGCATAACAGCAGCTCTAGCAAACTGGAACAATAACTAAGAGGAAATACACAAAAGATGAGGTCATTGGGAAGTGGAGACAACCACGGGAACAGAGGTTCCTGGCACCTTCGGACATGTCCCCCAAGGAGACTTCAACCAGCTTTTGCCCAGGGGAAGAGTCAGAAGGAGTGACAGAATCAAGGGCACATGCTTTCCCAAACACCTTTACGAAAGTGCATTCAGTTTCTGAGAAAGGGAAAGTTGATAAGCTTCATCACTTACAAGATACCAGCAGACTGCAGCTAATGCTAACTGCTTGCCACTAAGAAACTCATGACTTCAGAGTGTTTTCATTTGCTCACAGGGATATCAGAAGTTACCATGACAGATTCAACCAGCTTATCAATAATGAACATGTACACACAGCTTACCAAATGGCTACTGATTCTTTTAGCTTCCTTTTTTTTTAATAAGAAATTTTATTTTGAGAGAAATTCAAACTAACAGGAACAGTTGCAAAAACAGTACAAACCCCATACACAGATCTCCAGCATACCCCAACACCCCTCCCCCAACACCCCGATCCACCACCTTTATCAACCTGTCACACCACCATTTCTTTTTCTTTCCCTCCCTCCCTCCTCCCTCCCTCTCTCCCTCCCTATCATCCATCATCTATTGCTCTGTCTTTTGAACATACGAGAGCAAGCTGCACACATCCTTGAAAAAACAATATAATTCACATATACATTTCCCATGAACAAGAACATTCTTTTATGCAA
>PVKY010005662.1:0-17082 GCA_004027775.1 Bradypus variegatus
ACATAAAACTTTTACATGTACTGAGAATATTAAAATATACAAACAGGAGTAAAGGATAATTCAGCAACTCCCTGGACCACCACCTAATTTAAGAAATAAACCAATACCCAGGTAATGAAGCTCATGAACTCCCACGCCCTGATCACATCGTTTTCCTCATCTCCAGTGGGATCACTAACCGTATTTCAGTGTTTTCACTCCCATGACATTCTTTATACTTTAACTACATGTGGTGTGGATTCACACAGTTTATGGTACTTTTTTGAATGTTTCTAGACTTCAAAGAAATGGGGTCAAACTGAACATATTCTTTATCACTTGCTTTTTTCTCCAAATTATGTTTATAAGGTTCAACTAGGTGAGGCTGTGGAGAAATGAGAACCCTCTTACATTGCTGATGGGAATGTGAAACAGTGCAACCACCTTAGAAAACAGTCTGGCAGTTCCACATGACCCAACAGTTCCACCCCCAGGTATATACCCAAGAGAACTGAAAACACATCTGCCCACTAAAAACCTTGTATGTGAATGTTCATAGCAGCATAATTCATCATAGCCAAAAAGTGGAAACTACCCAAATGCCCATCAACCGAGGAATGGTTAAACATGTTACACCCATACAACAGAGTATTATTCAGCCATAAAAAGGAATGAAGTCCTGGTACATGCTACAACATGGGTGAACCTTGAAGACATTGTGCGAAGTGAAAAAGCCAGACACAAAAGGACATATATTGTAGGATTCCATTTATTTGAAATGTCCAGAATAGGCACATTCATGGAGAAAGAAAGCAGTTTAGTGTTTGCCTGGGGCTTGGATTGTAGGGTGGAGGAGAATGGGGAGAGACTGCTAACAGACTCAGAGTTTCTTTTTTGGGTGATAAAAATGTTCTGGAATTAGATAGCGGTTATGAGTGAACAACTTTGTGAATATATTAAAACCCACCAATTTATACAGTTTCAAAGAGTGAATTATATGATATGTGAATTACATCTCAATAAAAAAGATTCAACCACGTTAGTACATAGGCCTGGTCTGTTCATTTGCACTGCTGTATAGTATTCCACCAGTACAATAATCCCATAATTGATCCATTCTCTGGTTGATGGGTATCTGTGCCATTTCTCACTCTGTCGCCATCACAGACAGTGCCGCCATGAATGTCCCCTGAGCATCTCTCTGTCTGTGTGTGCAGGTGACTTCAAAATACACACCAAGGAGTGTGATTGCTGGGGTGTAGAGTATATGCTCCCTCAACTTTCCACCATCACACTCTGAAAGTCTTTGTGAGGCTAGGGAGAGAAGGCAAGGCAGCCAGCTCTGCCTCCACCCTTGCCCCCTACAAACCTCCTGAGGTCCCAGAAAAATAGGGTAATTGGAATGGAAAACAAATACCACAAATCAAGTGGTGGGATGCTTCCCTCGCCACCGTTCTGAGACCCGCTGGATGGGCAGCGGGGCCTCCCCTACCAGAAAATATTAACAGCATTTAATGAATATTCACAAGGATTCATTAAACATTTCCCCGTGTGGCTGAACAAAACAGTACTCAAACCCCCAAGCCATTAACCAAAAAGGAAGAGGAAATATTACAGGGAAGATATGCACAAGCCGAAAAATGCCACAGGCAAGAAACAGCTTTTCCTTGTTTCTTTTTTTTCAACTCAACTTCACCTCACCGGTGTTTCCGATGGAGATGGACCTGGTGTCCGGGGTCATCGTGAGGTCTTTGACCAGGACAATCCTGATTGATATTACTATGGTTGTAAGTTTTTACTTTACATACACAGAAAGCTGCCTTCGTCCCAGCAACAATGTTTAAATGCCACCTTTAAGCTGGAAAGGGGTTTTCTATAGGCTACCTCCCTGCATCCTCGCAGCTACCTGGGGCTAGCCCAAGTCCTCTTATCCTCCTTTGACAGACAAGGAAACTGAGGCCCGTGGTAGTTAGGACACTGGACTGGAGAGGAGACTGTCATGTCCTCAGCGCTTCAGTCGCCTTCTGAGGAAAGGTGACCTTGTGACCTTGCCACACTGGCCACAGCCACCTGGACCAGGCCTGGACCAGGCCGCAGAGGGGGTCTCATGTGCGAGCACCACTCCACGGGATGCTTGCCAGTGGAGAGTGACTAGAAGAGCCAGCTAGACCCTCTCTGGGGGACTGTGAGGTCAAGATGTGCAGAGTTGAGTCGGGAGATTGGGCAGAAGCAGAAGCCACGAGGCTGTGGAAGCCCAAAGCCACAGAGTGTAGACCTGAGACAGAGAGGATGAGGGAGAGGGAAGTTGGCTGGGCAAGGGGAGCAGCACAAGATGGGTGTTGTGGGTTGAACTGCGTCCCCGAAAAGCCATGTTGAGGTCCTAACCCTCAGTACATCAGCACGTGACCTTACACAGGAATAGGGTTGTGACGGACGGAAATGGTCAAGTTAAGACGAGGTTGTCCTTGAGTAGGGTGCACCCTAATCCAATATGACCCGTGTTCTTACAAGAAGAGAAGAGACAGGCACAGAGATGCCCTGTGACGACAGGGGTGGAGATTGGAGTGCTGCAGCTACCAGCCAAGGAACATCAGGGAAGCTGGAACACACCAGAAGCCAGAAGGGGCAAGGAGGATTCTCCCCTAGAGCCTTCACAACTGAGAATAAATTCCTGTTGTTTTACGCCACCCAGCTTGTGGTACTTTGTTACAGTAGTCCTGGGGAATGAAGATAGAGGGCCAGAGAGTAGCAGGGTGGCCTCAGTGACAGAACACTGTGGTAGTGCACGTCCCACAGCTGCCTCCAAGGAGCAACAGGGCAACCAACGGGCAGTGGGTCCCAAAGGCCTTTCCCCTCCCAGCAAGGCCTGGCTCTGCTTGGCCTGAGACTACCCCCCTGCTGGACTTCCAGTGCATCCTCACTCTGATTCTTGACCTGGGCTGACTCTGCCCACCGGGAGGCATTTACAATGTCTGGAGTCATTTTCTGGTTGTCACAACTTTAGGGGCAAGGGGAGAGCAACTGGCATGCAGTAGGTGGAGGCCAGGGATGCTGCTCAACATCCTACATGGCACAGGACAGCCCCCACAATAAAGTATATTTGGCCCAGAGTGTCAATAGTGCTGAGGTCAAGAAACTCTGCTTAGAAGTGTTGGGGGGTGGGTTATCGGGAAGCAGAAGCTGAGATGACTTTGGGGTACCCGCTGTTTATTAGGAATCAATTTGTGAATGGGAGGGGGAGAAGCTGAGCTGTGATGCAGGCCTGACAAGGCCCCAGACAGTTCTGGGGGCATATATGGCCCATCAGAGAATTAAATGCTTACCTTTATTTTTCATAAGTCAAATTGGATGCATAGCACATACTTCTTGGTCAGCATTAAAATGAATGGATGAATGAATGAATGAATGAATGAAAGCATTAGAGATGCTTAAGAAGGTATGAGGTAGTTTGGAGCTGAACGTACCCCAGAAAACTTGTCCTTAAACTTAATCCATTCCTGTGGGTGTGAACCCATTGTAAGACCTTTGTGATAAGGTCACTTCAGTTAAGGTGTGGCCCACCTCAATCAGAATGAGTCTTAATTCTATTATCAGAGTACTTTGTAAGAAGATTTAAATTCACTAACTCAGAGAAAGCCAGGGGAAGCAAGAAGCTGAAAGTCAACAGAACCTGGAAGAGAACAGGGAGACCAGGAGAGGCCACCATGTACATTGCCGTGTGACAGAGGTGCCAGTCTTTGAGAAGAAAGCATTGCCTTGATGGTGCCTTGATTTGGACTTTCTTTTAGTCACAAAACTGTGAGCTAATAAATTCTCATTGTTTATGCCAACCCATGGCATGGTATTTGCTTGAATAGCCAGAAAACTAAAACAAGATATAAGAAAAGTAAGGCAAATACCAATAGTGGCCATTAATTGAATGCTTATTGTGTCCTGGGGACTCTATTAAATACTCTACATTTATTATCTCCTCTCAACTTCATAAAAACCCTTTGAAATAAGATTTATGAACCCCATTTGATGGATGAAGAAACTGAGGCTAAGAAGGGATAAGGTTTGCAAACAGTTTTGTATAATAAGTTACCTAGAAATTTGGCAGCTTGAAACAACAGTAAACATGTATTGTCTCACAGTTTTGTGGGTCAGGAATTCGGGAGCAGCACAGCTGGGTGGTTCTGACTTGGGGCGCCTCACGGGTTGCAGTTAAGATGGGAGCTGGAGCTGCCATCACCCACCCGCAGGCTCAGCTGGGGGCTGGAGGCCCACTCCTAACGTGGCTTCTGCACGTCTGGAAGGCCTCGCCTCCTCTCCACGTGGACCTTTCCCTCGTGCTGTTTGAGTTTTACCCTCACACGGCAGCTGGCTGCTCCCAGAATGAGTGATCCAGGAGAGTGCGAGGAGGAAGCTGCTGTGTACTGGGTGACCTAGTCTTGGAAGTCACACCCTGTGACTTTAGCCACATTCTATACTGTAGAAGGGAGTCATTAAGTCTGGCCCATACTCAAAGGGAGAGAAATTAGACTCCACCTTTTGCAGGGAGGAGCATGAAAGAATTTTTAAATGACTCCCAGGTCCAAGTCATATGATGAAAACAGACTGATCAATCCATTCATTCCTCAGATATGAGCACTTACCATATATCTTTGTTGTCCAATGTGGTGACTGCTCGGGCTGCTGAGTTCTTGAAATATGGCTAGTGTGCCTGAGAAACTGTCTTTTAAATGTATTTAATTTTACTTAAATTTAAATCTAAAAGCTGTTAATTCAATTATTGGAAAACTATGTTTGGCATGACTTAGGTAAGTGAATCTACTCATTCTGTAAATGTTATGAACTCTAAATAAGATCAAGTGTTTTGAACGAAAATTTAGCTTCCAAACTGAGCTGTGCCATAATATTAAAAAACACTGGGTTTTGAAGACTTAGTATGGGGAGAAAAAAAAGGAAAATACCTTATTAACATTTTTTTACATTGATCACATATTGAAATGATAATATTTTGGATACATTGGATTAAATAAAATATTTTTCTAAAATTAGTTGCACCTGTTTTTACTTTTTTAGTGTGGCTGTTAGAAAGTTTTAATTACACATGTGGCTTGCACTGCATTTCCATCAGACAGCACTGTGCTACATCCGAAACAGTAAGGATCCGTAGTTCTGCCTTCATGGAGCTTATGGGCAAAAGGGGAAGAGAGCTGTTAAGTAATTAATCCAAAGAACTCATTGACTAATGAGTGTTACAAAGGAGAAATCAGGGGAACTGTGAGAGAGTAACAGGGGACGTGACCCAGATTGGTCTGTCTCCAAAGCCAGCCTGTGATCAGAGAGAGGAGAGAATTATAAGCCCAGCGCTGGGAGCACCGAGTGGGAGGTGGGGGGTGGAGAGAGGCTCTGTGCTGGGGGGACTGCACCAGCTCCTTAGGTTTGGGGCCAGAGGAAGCGGATGTGCCAGGAGCATTGCCCCTTTGATGTGCAGGTGGCAAGGCAGCAGGGAGGGCTGGGCTTGCCATCAGCTGTCAGGCTGGCACTTGCCAGCTCTGCCCACGCAGGAGCCAGGCTCGGAAGCTTCCAGGTGTGGCTTCCTGTGGCTGCGCTGGAAAGCACCTGGGCTCCCAAAAAGCCAGAACACTAAGCAAGGGGCTGGCCCCGCTCTGACCCAGGGCCAACCTTCAGCTTCGGCCCCTTGGCTCCCTCCAAAGCACAGGCCAGAAGGTGACTTTGAAAATTGGATTAGAACTAGACTTTGACAACTAGCACTCCCTAGATCCGTGTTTATGGCCCATGTTTTGCTCATGGTAGCCCTGGGTGATTCAAATTCTATTAGCATCTACCTAGCCCCCAATCTCCTCCCCCAAATGTGCTCTTCATATTGTCACCTGAATTCTTACTGTCCCTAAAACAGGCCAAGCTCTTTTCTGCCCTGGGGCCTTTGCACTTGCTGTATCCTCTCCCTAGAACACCTCTCCTTGGATATTGACATAGCTGGCGCCTCTCATCATTTAGGTCTCAGCTCTGTCTCTGAGCACTCTTTCTGAAGTTGCCTCCATCCTCTGCCTCTTCCCAGTGACTCTGTCTCACTCCCCCATGTATTTGTGTTCATATCATACTCCTCACTATCTGCAATGAGCTTGTTCACTTATTGTTTTGTTTGTTGTCTGTCTCCCCCACCAGAAAATATGGTCTGTGAGAACAGAGACTTTGTGCACAGCCTAGAACATTCCTGGCATGTGAAAGGTGCTCAGAAATATTTGTTGAATGAATTCATTCATCTTCCTAAAGAGCATATCTGAAAATAATTATGGAGACCTCAAAGGAATGTGGACAAATGTTTATGATGAAATGCCAAGTTAAAAAAAGAATATAAAATCATACCCTCTGATATGGTGCATATACAAAATGTAAGTGCAGGAGGACAAAGAAGGAAAAGCAGAAAGGGAAAATAGCTATATGTCTCCCCCACCCTTTTAAAGCGTACGATTCAGTGGCTTTAGTATATTCATAAAGTTGTACATAGATCTATTTCCAGAACACTGTCACCCCAAAAAGAAACTCCATACCCATTAGCAATCATGACCATTCTCACTTCTCCCCCAGCTCCTGACAACCACCAATCTATTTTCTCTCTAAGGATTTACCTCTAATGGACATTTCATATAGATGGAACCATATGATATGTGGCTTTTTACCTCTGGCTTCTTTCAGTCAGCAAAATGTATTCAAGGTTCTTCCACATTGTACCATGTATCAATACTTCATTCCTTTTTATGGCTGATTAACATGGGTGTACTGCATTTTGTTTATCTATTCATCAGTTGGTAGACATTTGGGTTGTTTCATCTGTATTGCTTTTACTAGAAAAAGGTGAAGTGGAATCTTCTCCCTTGATGCCCTACAAAGATCATCTTGTCATTCCTCTGCTCTAAAACCCTTTGCTGACACCAACATCCCTGGGTATCCTTCTGGCACATTCTTAAACCCTTCCTCTGAGCCACTCCTGTTCCACACCCTCGCCACGCATCTCAAACACCACCCCCTCTGTCACTTCCTGGAAAAACTCGTCTTCATTCTGCAAAGCTCAGGTCAGGTGTTACTCCTTTTACGGAAGACTCTCCTACTTGTCTTCTGTTTACAACTCTCTCCTGCCTCTAAAGGACTCATTTTATTTATTCCTCTGCCTCTTTCCTGCCTTGGCCTGTGATAGGAGGACCCTCAGGGTCTCATTCCCCTTTCCCTTCCCAGTGGGCACTCACAAAATTAAAGGACTGAACATATGAATGGAGCTAGTGCTGGGATATACTAAAAAGGAATCCAATCATACCACCCCTTGGCAAACAAGACATTAAAAGTCAAGGTTGAGGCAGGAGGTTCAAGTATGAGGTTAAGGTATGGACTTAGTTAGAATCCTGGCTCCACTACTTGCTAGCTGGGTGGTCTCTTAAAGATAGTTTTCTCATCTTTAAAATGGGGATAATTTCTCATACCTTACAGAATTGCCCTACTCCCACCTTATGGGGTATACAGTGTTCCCCTACCTTAAGGAGGATTAAATGAGATAAAGCACCTTGCATAGAGCAGTTGCTCTGTAAGTGCTATTGTTGATGATGATGTCAGAGTCCTAATGGTGCAGATTTTGCTAGAGACAGGACACATACTCTTCCGAGTTCCAATTTACCTAAATCTTTTCATCCTCTTAAGAATCCCGGGAGGTTTTATCATCCCTATTTGTACTGGAAACAGAGGCTCCAAGAGTTTTAATGACGCACCCAGGGCACCCAGCAAGGAAGCAACAGAGCTGGCCTTGCCTCCCCACTACTTTTCTACAGCTGCTCGCTAGATTAGGGCGAATCCAGTCTAACGAGGCACCCACATTGCTTTTCTAAGGTTTTGGCTTTGGCACTTGAGAAGGCGACAGTGCTGGACGGGAAAGGAGGTGGTGCCATTCCAGGACAGATGAGTGGGGCCAGGGTATCTATCTGGGCCTCAGCCCAGACATCACGTCCCAGATGAGGTGGCAAGCTGATCAGGAGCTCCCTTCTGGGTCCAGCCTGGTCAAGGTGCTAATGTCTTTATGCGGCTGGGACTGACTCAGCCGTGGCAGACTCTGCTTGCATCACGCCTGTGACAAATGATAAAGAGCTCATTCGGCACATGAGATCTACTCAAGAAAGCGAACGGAGACAACTGAAAAGCGCTGCACACCAGCCGCCGAAGCTGAAAGCCCGCAGATTCTGCTGATTTAAGGTCTTTGCGGATTTGCTGATCCTGGAGAATCTCAGCTATTTGGGCTTTTTAATAGAGTTTCCAGGCCTCCTTGTAGGAAACCAGAGAGCCGGAACGCAAGGAGGATCTGTCTAGTTGCTTCCGCAACATCAAGACATGATAAGCTTCTAACATTCGGCCAATCGAGGTTCATTTTGAAGACTAATTATGATTGCTTTCTAATTCCTCACTGCCTCCCTGGGGAGCTCTTAAAGGGGCCGCCTACCCTATTCCCTTGGCCACAGGGACAAATATTTGCCCTCACAGTTAGAATCCCTCCTACTGCCACCATTGCTATATTTTAGCAACTCCTGAGAGCCTCACAAATGCTAGTCAACCAGCTAATTGCAGCTACAACTGACCTCTTGAGTGTGTGAATGAATGTGACAAGTGGCTGGTGACATGCTTAAGTCACTCATTTGTGATGCTGAGTTCACCACTGGATTGTGCACTTCTAGGTAAAAGGTTCTCATACCAGGTGATTCTAGTCTAAAGTATCTCTGGAAATGATCATGAACTTGGCTGACACGTTCGACAGTCACAGTGTACACAGGGAATGAGATGCTGGATAAAACCCCATAGGGACCTGGCCACACCAAACCAGTGATATTCCACTCTCTCATATAAAAGATATTTTAAAATGGAAGAGATTGCCCATATAAACTGTGGTGCTAGTGAAGACTGGCATTGAAATAGGAGGGATCCATCTCGCTTCCCCAGCATCAGTCACCTGACTTCCCACCATTGCCCCATTGACTATGACTTTCCCACCATCTAAATGCTTTCCCATCTTTCCCGATCCCTCAGCACAAATGTGCTTGGCATACAGCAGATGTCTAAAAGAGGAGCCAGCTCCTCCAGCTTTTCCCTCCTTAGGGGTTCACAGAGCGAGCCAGTTATCCTATACCAAGAGGCAGGTCCACAGTGCACCTGGGAATGGGGGAGGTTGATCTGTGTGCATTTGAAAGAAGAGGTCTACAGTGTACATAGTTAAGTGAAAAAAAGTAGGTTACCAGCAGTGTGTATCTTGTGACCCAATTTTTGTAAAAAGAAAATTCTGTATTTACATGCTTGTTTATGCATAGAAAAGTCTGGGGAGGGTACTTACTGCACTAATGGCCATTACCTCCAGGGAGTCAGGGTGGAGAAGTGGAGAAGGAAGTGTGGACTGAGATGTTTTGCTTTTTATTTTCTACCTTCTACAGTGTTTGTTTTTTTATGATGGGTATTGTATTAATTTTATAATTAAAAATCTAATAAGGATTTTAAAATGTGCTTAGGGAATAGAGAATAGCTATGCTTCCAAAATATTTGCAACTGGCATTTGTCACAGAGGTACTGAGCTATTAGTTATCCTGTTGGATGACAAGGAAGGGCTCCAAGAGCACTCCTGATACAGTGACCCCAACAACAATTTCATCATTTGCTAAGCACTAAATGTCCTACATACATCATGTAGTTTCATTTCATCTAAGTCTTCAGGTCCCCACAACATTCTGGGCAGGAATAGGGGCCCAGTAAATATCATTGATTAAAAAGTGTGGTTGGCAAGATAGCAATGTATAGGATAAGTTCTTCCCCCAACCCAGGCTGGAATTCTAAAGGTGTGAATGAATTCTGGAATACCCTGGGCCATGTTTCCCAAAATGGGTTCTCTGGAACCCCAGGCTTGCATGATACACTGTGTAAAAGAGTTCCATGATCAAATATGTTTGGAAAATGTTTCTTATTACTGACCCTCTTGGAGAGTCACATATCCATGAGCACATTAAAGGCTCTGAAAAGTCCTGCAGTAAGGAAGCAGATTGAACTTTGTTTAACTCCAAATTCCTCAAATCATTTGATCACAAAGAATGTTATTTCATGAACAAGTGTGAACACTCTTCATGTTACATGCTTTGGAAAATGCTGCCCTAGAATGTTCTTAGTCAGTTGCCACCAAGAAATGTCTGATCCCACTTGGAGGCAGATCAAGGGTACAGGCACGAAATGGTCAGTACTGGGTTCTCCAAGTATCCCAAAATCTGGCCATACCTCAAAGATGGCAAAAGGTTTGTGGTGTTGACGAAAGTAGGACATTCTACTTCTCAGCTGTTGGGAATGCATCCCAAGCTAATTCTTGATGCTTTCTGGGACAGATGGAGCAATCACTGTTTGCCACATGCAAAGCATCATGGAAAGAATGAGAGATCTAGAGTCAGACAGACTCTGGTTTGAACATCAGCTCTACTACGGACTCACTGTGTGACAGGTAAGTCACTTACCTCCCTGAGCCTCAGTTTCCACATTTAAAAAAATGAGAGTAGAAATGGCCTATCTTGAAGAATTGTTTAAGGAGTATAGAAATTATATAGGGAATGCTTGAGAAGGGAGAGTTGTTACAATTATACTCCCAAAACTGTTAACTTCCACCACTGCTCTTTTCACCTCTGGAATTTTTGGAGTCCTTTTGGCCTCTCTCAGTTCTGTCCCCCAAACAATAGGACTGCACTTTGGCACAAGAATGAAGAATCCACAGAGGGATGACTTCCAAGAACCCTACAGGGAAATATAGCAGATGTAAGAACTGTCTGCTTTAGTGAAAATCTGAATTGAAGAACTTTGGAAAGAAATGCCATCTTATAACTTTTTGCATTGTTACAATAAAAGCAATAGCTCATCAGTTCATTGTAGGAGAATCTTGCAAGTACTGTTGAAAAAAGATTAACAAAAAGCAACTTTACTTGTACTGTCTGCGGCAGAAACAGATACAAGCATGACCTCTGGAAACACCCAGCCCTGGGCCTGAGTGTCAGCTCCACGGTGTGCTTGCTGGGTGACCCTGGGCAAGCCAGAAAACCTCTCTGTGCTTCCCATGCCTCATCTATAAAAGGAGTACCAAACCTCTTAGGAGGCATGATGTAAATGCCTGCAGCATGCCAGCTCAGGACCTTGCCCTGTGTCAGCCTCAATATTACTAGTCTATTATATTACATATATTATAGTCCATACAATATTACATTACATATATTATCGTTCATATATTACACCTCTTTTATTATGCACTGGAGTCTCTGTTCCATTTGTTGATACTCTTTTCCCTCTTCATTCCTTCCTCTTCCCATCTTTCCCATACTCTTTTGTGTTTTTTTCCATCAATAGGTCGGGGGTGGGGAGAAGAGTCAACTTCGAGCTGTGCACGCTGCTGTGCCGCTCACGGTTTTCAAGGACAAAGTCAGGGGCGCGTGCTAAGTGCGGCTCCCCCTGCCCAGGCTCTGGCGTCTCATCCCCCCTCGCGCCGCCGCCGGCGGGGCCTTTGTGAGATGCTCGTTCCCAGACCTGGCCCAGGTTCCCCGGGGGCGGGGCTGGCTCGCGGGCTGCGGCGGGGGAGGGTAGAGGGGTGCGGGGCAGGGCTGCGCTCGCTGCCTCGTGCATGCCAATTAGGCCCTAATTTGATTTCCGTTTCTGTCTATGCGAACCCCATTAAAACCCAATTCCGCTTATTACCAACAGCTTCCTTGCAGTGCAACGCCTCTCCCTCCAAGGGCTTCTCCCGCTGGGTGATGAGCGGGCTCCGCGCGCCTTCCCAGGCGCGGCGCGGGGCCCCCCAGTCCCCGGAGGCGCGGCTGCCACTGCGGTCCCCGCCCCGGGGGCTCCCGGGGCCATTTCTTAGGAAACAATGGGGTGGTAAGAAAGCTGCAATCTGGCGTGATGGCGAACTCGGAGGTCATCGAGTCCCGCCTCCCACGCCCTGCAGGAATTCCCAGGTCGGCGGGGCATCGACTATTGCCTGTGTCAGTGCCTGGGCTGTTCCCAGCCCGGGGAGCTCCCTCCCTCGCTCGAGGAAGTCTGGACGGGATCAGGTTCCAGCTCCTCGGATGCGCGACCTGGGGCCAAGCTTTCCACCTCTCTGAGCCGCGGTGTCTTCATCCGTAAAGTGGGTGTGATGATAACGCCTGCCTCCTCTGCCCATTGGCAAGATCAAAGAGACTCGCGGGAAACCCTAGAAGAGCGCCTGGCCCCGAGTGAGAAGACGCTGTGCCAAGTGGCACTGCAGGGCCCCCATTAGGGTAAGGTAATTGAGGCATTGTCTTGGCGCAAAATTTAGGTAGGGGGGTGGGGGAGGGTGAGTCAAAAATGTCAGGACAAGTAATCAAGACAAATACTATTTTTATGCAATCTTTTTAAAACCCCAAAATTAATGCCAAAAAATTAATGAACAAAATACAAAAAAAATTTATTTTTCGGTGGGGTGAGCTAGGTGAGGAGTGCAAGTGCAGAGTTGGATCCTGTCTTTCTGTAAAATTTTGATATTCTGGTCATTGTGGATTTTTGCATTAATTTTGAGTTTTAAAAAAATATTGCATTAAAATACTATTAATCTTGATTCTTGAGGTTTGTTGGCATGCCCTTTACATTCCGTGTGCCTCACTCACCTCACCCTAGCTTGGACCCTGAGTAGCAGTCACAGTAACAACCTCTCAGAGCTTCAGGTTTCTTATCTGCAAAATGGGGCTAAGAATGACTATTTACAGGGTTGCCTTGAGAATTAATAAGCAGGCAGCATAATGAGAAGCATGTGCTCTAGAATCAGATTGGGCACATTCAAGCCCCTGCTGTGCCACTTACTAGATGTCATAACCTCTCTGTGCCTCCACTTTCTCATCTGGTTGATAGGGACATAGTAGTAATCAGCTCCCAGGGTTGCTAGGGTTTGACTACAATAATACTCACAAAGGAACCAGCACGTGCTTGGCACATAGCAAGGGATCAATTCATGTTGCTACTGATATTATCAGAAAGAATGTCTGTGAGCATACCTGGCATAGCAGAGGCCCTCAAACAGCAGTAGTGGGGATTATCTGAGATAATTTGTAGCTTCCCTTACCTGGACCCCCAGATCTGGCCCTGTCTTCTCACCTGAACCAGCCTCTGTTCTGACCCTTGGCTTTCAACAGGCCACACAGACTGTGGGGTTCTCAGCCTGATCTTGGCCTTTGACTTTCCTTTGAGTTTAGGCGGCTGATTGGAGGTAGACCTGTCCATTCAGTGTTCTAGTCTGGGTCCAATGGCTCTCCCTAGACCCCTTTCAGTGCCCCTGGGGAAACCGGTGGTATCTTTGAGGCTTTTTACAAGACTTGGGGGAACAACTTGGCCAGACCGATCCCCCCTCACTCATCTTCCTTGTGCCTAGGGCACACAATTTCTAGATGACTGGCTAGGGTGAAATAGCTGAGATGCCCATATTCAAAACCAGCCTTTCATTCTCTTGGCACTGAGGTGGGGTCCAACCAGGGATAACGCTCAAAATCTGTGATGCTCAGTGCAGCTGGGGCGCTAACCAGCATTAGCACAGAGCAGGGTCCTGGAGGCCCCTCCCTGCTGTACCAGGCGCTGTCCCTTTAGTTGCCAGATGGATGGTGGGGAAGACCATGGGGTTCTGAAGAAGGGACTGGAAAGCCAAGGTGGCAGGGTGGCACTTAGGGGTTCAGATCAACAGCTATTTACCAACTGCTACAGACAAGAGTATTCTGCTGTTTGAATAAATAGCGTAACTGTATTGGTATATCCCAGAGAATGCCAGCCCTGCCTCTAAACACAGAATTGACACTGTTTCCCCACCAGATCCTGAGCCCCACGGGGCTGGGGCTGGGGCTGGGGCTGGGGCTGGGGCTGTGTTGTCCCCCTCTTTGGAGCCCTGCCTGGGGCCTCACACCCACCCTGTAAGTGTTTGTTGAAGATGGAGGGATTGAGGAGTCCGTTGATGTTAATGAATCAACCAGAGGCTGATGACACCCTTTCCACGATTGTGCCTGGAGCAACCTGACTGCCTGTCTCAGCCTAATTATCCCGCTGACTTGCCGGCTGCCTTTCATTAACAGCTGGAAGTTGGGGGGATGGAGAATTCCACTGCATTTCTTTCAGCGACTTCCACAAGGAACCTGCCTGTGTTGTTCCGACAGGGAGAGGGTCTGCTCTAGTGAATATCTAACACACGCTACCTGGGTCACCTTGCAACCCAAGCTTCTCCTCTTTCCCAAAACGATCCCTTTACAGGGTGTATTAGTTTCCTAGGGCCGCTGCAATGAATTTCCACTAACCGTGGCTTAAAAGAGCAGAAACGTCTTCTCTGAGTTCTGGAGGCCGGGAGTCTGAAATCAAGGTGTCGGCAGAGCCAGGCTCCCTCCGCGGGCTCCAGGGGAGGATCCTCTGTGTCTTGTCCGGCTTCTGGTGGCCCCCAGTGGTCCCTGGCTTGTGGCTGCCCCACTCCAGCCTCCGCTTCCATGGCCTTATGGCTGTCTTCAGTGCGTCCCCTCCTCTTCTGCCTCTTATAAGGATACCTGTCATCGGAGTTAGGATAATCCAGGGTGATGTCATTTCAAGATCCTTAACTTAATTACATCTGCAAAGACCCTTTGTCCAAATAGGGCCACATTCACTGGTTTGGGGATTAGGACACAGACATATCTTTTGTGGGGTTTTTTTTGGGGGGGCACCCTTCAATCATCATGGTGGGGCAGAGACCTTGTCCATCTTGTTCCCCTGTATCTCCCACATGCACAGTGCTAGGCACATAGCAGACACTCGATGAAGATGTGTTGAATGAATGAGAATCTGGACAGGACTCCAATAGGGACAACTTTGGTCTTTTAGACCCCCAGACTGTTCCTGAGCACTCCACTTACAGCCCTAGCACAGAGTTCCAACCCCAGTGAGATAGACTTGTGTACTAGAGGCAGCATGCCAGAGCAGAGAGTTCTGGGCTTGCAGTCAAGGGACCTGCCATCCCGTCTTGGCTCCACTGGAAACTCGGTGTGATCTTGGCTGAGTCACTGAAACTCTCCAAGCCTCTGTTTTCTCAGCAGCAGAAAGTGGGTGATGATAACTATGCCTACAGCATTGCCACTCAGGCTAAATAAGGCAGCATTCTCTGCTAGATGTCCAGTACCCAGAAAAATGTCTAGCACAATGGTGCTCAGGAAAGTTTGCTGAATCATTGACTGGGGTGATTCAAAAAGCTTGTGGAGGCTTTCCCCAGTGTCATAAGGAAATGGAGAGTAGCCTAAAAAATGGCCTATAGGACAGGTTAAATAGATCATGTTACATCCATATGCTGGGATGCTGTGCAGCCCTGAACAAAGGGAAGCTCTATATGCATCCATGTGAGACGATCTCCAAAGGAGATTTTAAAATGAAAAAGAACAAAGGGACACAACAGCATGCATAAGATGCTATCACTAACCAAACAAAAGGGGATACAAATATTTACATCATATGTTTTTCTATGCATCAGATATTTCTGGAAGGATATACAGAGAGTTGTAACATTGGTTGCTTTGGGGGAAGGCACAGGAGGCTCAGGGTCAGGGGTAAGGGAGATGTATTAATACTTTTCACTGTATATTGTTGTAATGCTTAGATTTTTTTTTCACGTGCATATATGTTACCTAGACAAATAAGCAAATAAAAAGTGAATATATTCATTAAAAATCTTTTTGTGTGGACCTATTATGAGGCAGACATTGGGCTAGGCTCTGGGTATATAACAATAAGCAAAAACACACACAGGCCCTGCTTCCATGGTGCTGGCAGCCCAGTGGGATAAACATTAAAGAAATAAGCCTCCTAATACGTCATATGATTACAAGCTGAGAAGAGTGTGCCAAAGGAGCAAGCACATAATAAAGGAATGCACCCTACCTGGGGGGCAGAGAGGGCTTCCTCGAGGAGGTGCTGTTTGAGCATCACTGAAAGGATACCCAGAGATGTTACCTATGACAAGGAAGTGGGGGAAAGCTGGGGGTGTAGGGCTGGAGGCAAGAGTTAGAGTACAGAGAGAGAAGGCTGGAGGGGCTGTGGGGTAAGATGGGGCCAGATCTTGCAGGCAGTGTTGTGCTGGTAAATAAAGTTTAACAGCCAGCTATCCTGGGGAAAAAACACTCAGATTAGTAGCATTTGCCAATTTCCGTGGTGTAAATACAATTTCAAGTATCAACTCCATGTCACCTGTCTTGCAAAATTCTGGGTAATTTAACAATCAGCTGTCATAAAGTTGGTATAAGTGAGCTCTAGCATACAGCTGCAACTGACCACAGAAAAGATTCAGGTCTTCAGGCTAAAAGCAGGGGGCAGACATGACTCCCATGGGTATCATCTCCCTGGCAATGTAGGACATGACTCCCAGGGAAGAGCCTGGCCCTGGCATCATGGGATCAACAATGCCTTCTTGACCAAAAGGGGGAAGAGAAATGAAATGAAATGAAGTTTCAGTGGCTAACAGATTTCAAATAGAGTCAAAAGATCCTTCTGGAGGTTACTCTTATGCAAGCTTCAGCCAGATATTGCAAAATGCCACAGTACGCCAAGCCCCAACCAACAGTATTCCAGAAAACCCTAAAGAATACCCTGGGCTCTATCTAAGATTCTAGAAAAGTTTTACCTATTAAGTTTATCTTTTTCAGAAACTTAAAGTCTTCAGATGGCTCCTATGCCAGAAAAGCCCTGAAACCCAGAGGAACGTTACTCCAAGAACATCAACCAGTTTCATTCCTCTACCCCATAATGTCAACACCCCTTTTCAGCACAGAGAAGTTAGAATGGTCATTGCCCAGATATCCCTGAAGATTGAGAGAATGATCAAATGAGAGGGAGGAGTTATAACTGAGAGGTTAGGTTTTAACAAATGATTATGACTACTGACTCATACAGATATTTCTTTTTGGTTTCTAGTGTATTAGAATAGCCAGAAGGAAATATCTGAAATTGTTGAACTGTAAACCTTGATCTTTGATAATGATTGTATAACTATATAGCCTTCATCTTGTGACTGTGTGATTGTAAAAACCTTGTGACTGACACCCC
>PVKY010005663.1:0-17071 GCA_004027775.1 Bradypus variegatus
AAGTGGGCATTTTGCACACTGGTGTTTGTGGTGGCAGTATTCATAATCTGCAATGGATGGAGGTGGCCTAAGGGTACATCAACTGATAAACAAAATGGTGAAGTGTGGTGTATACATACAATGGAATATTGAGCTGCAACAAGAAAGAATGAAGTTGGGGTATGCAATTAGTTGAATGGAACTTGAGGACAGTTAAATGAAATAAGTCAGAAATGAAAAGATAAACATTATAATGCCTCACTAATATAGACTAACAATAATGTGCAAACTCTGAGAATTAAATCTGGGAGCATGGGTTATCAGGGGAAGGCTTATTGTAAAGGTTCCTAGATTGTAAGTTTTTACAGCAGTCACATCTATTCATGAGTTGTAACAGTTTTTTCTAAATTCTGAGAGGCTGAGCGTTTGTGTGTGACCTGGGTGGCCCCTGGAGCTTCAGGTGTCTGTGTGGCATCTGCGCCTTAGAGCCAGACTATGGCAGCTGTGAATGTTAGCATTGCCCCATGCAGCAACTGTTGAAGAGGCTAAAAAGGAGATCAGAATGTGACTGGAGATATGAATGAAATGGACTTATTGAGTTTGGGGTAGATCAGACTAAAGGGTAGAGGATGATATTAGTTGCATTTTAAAACTTCAGCTTCTGTGTGGGACCAAAGAAAGAGATGTTTATTTGGTGCAAAATTGAAATTTTTTGTAGCATACCATATAATTTAACTTGCATGGTGAGTTTACTCTAACACCATAATTACACAGAATATTGAATAGGGAATGAGATCAGTTGGTTTGTGTGGGTTAGCGTGAAGCCCTGATACATCCCAGAGTAATTTGGGCAGAGAATATAAAGTATATGAAACACCTCCTTGGGGGACTGTGGGAAAATGTGGAAAATATTAAATTTCCCCAGCTGGGGAATTGTTGATATTCTCACAAGCATTGGGGTCTACAGTTCAGTTGGTCAAGCCCTTGAACTTGGGGCTTGCCCTTATGAAGCTTGTTACTGTAAAGGAGAGGCTGAGCCTGCTTATAATTGTGCTTAAGACTCACCCCCAGAGAACCTCTTTTGTTGCTCAGATGTGGCCTCTTCCTCTAAGCCAACTCAGCAGGTAAACTCACTTCGCTCCCCCCAAAGTTGGACATGATTCCCAGGGTTGTAAATCTCTCTGGCAATGTGGGACACGACTCCTGGGGATGAGCCTGGCCCTGGCATTATGGGATCAAGAAAGTTTTCTTGACCAAAAAGGGAAGAGAAATGAAACCAATAAAGTTTCAGTGGCTGAGAGATTTCAAATGGAGTCAAGAAGTCATTCTGGAGGAAACTCTTATGCATTATATAGATATCACTTTCTAGTTTTTAGTTTATTAGAATAGCTACAAGGAAATATCTGAAACTGTTAAACAGTATCCTGCAGTACAGTACCCTTGATTCTTAACTCATATAACCATATAGCTTATGTGGTGTGACCGTGTGATTGTGAAAACCTTGTGGCCAACACTCCGTTTACCCAGTGTATGGACAAATGGGTAGAAAAATGGGGACAAAAAGTAAATGAACAATAGGGGGAGGGAGGAATGGTATGGGTACTTTAAGTGTTCTTTTTTAGTTTTACTTTTATTTTTATTCTTGTTTTTCTTTTTATTTTGAGTAATGACGATTTTCAAAATTGAGGTGATGAATGCACAACTGTATGATGCTACTGTGAACAACTGTTGCACACTTGGGATGATTGTATGGTATGTGAATATATTTCAATAAAATGGCATTAAAAATTTCACATCCTAGACAATCCATCTAAAGTGTACACTCAGTGTCTTCTGGTATATTCACAGAGTGGTGCATTCATCACCACAATCAATTCTAGAACATTTTCACCCACAAGAGAGTTCACTGTGTTATACAGCCCCATTTTTCATCCTCAGGCTTTCCTTCCAGTGACATACATGACCGTAAACTTTCCCTTTCAACCACAATCACACCCATATATCATCACTATTAATTACACTCACTATAATGTGTCCCCATCACTTGCCTCCATTTCCAAATATTTATAAGCAACTTATTACAAGTTCTGCACAAATTAATGATCAGATCCCATTCTCTGTCCTCATTCTATCTTCTGGTGACCTATGTTCTTGACATTAAGATCATGAATTTGCTAGTTATATTAGTTCATATTAGTGAGGTCACACAATATCTGTCCTTTTGTGTTTGACTTATTTCACTCAACATAATGTCCTCAGGTTCATCCATGTTGTCACATGTATCCGGGCTTCATTCCTTTTTACAGCTCAATAACATTTATTGTATGTATAGACTCCATTTAGTTTATCCATTCGCCAGTTGATGGACACTTGTGTTACTTCCAATTTTGGCACTTGCAACAAATGCTCCTATGAACATCGCTGTGCAAATGTCTGTTTGCATCCCCGCTTTCAGTTCTTTCAGTACTGGGGTTGCGGGATCATATGGCAGTTCTATACTTAGCTTCCTGTGGAATTGCCAAACTGTCTTCCACAGTGGCTGCGCCCTTCTACATTCCCACCAGCAGTGAATAAGTGTTCCTATATCTCCACTTTCTCTCCAACACTTGCAGTTTTCTGTTCTTTTAATAGTGGCCACCCCATCTCCTTTGTGGTAGGCAGAATTCTAAGATGCCCCCAAGATTCCTGCCTCCATGTCATGCCCTTGTATGATCCTTTCCCCTTGAGTGTGCATAGAACCTGTGAATATGATAGGATATCACTTCTGTGATTATATCACAGTATATGGCAAAGAATATTGCAGATGTTATTCAGGTCTCTAATCAGTTGACTGTGAATTTAATCAGAAATAAAATTATTCTGGTTGGGCCTGATTGAATCAACTGATCCCTTAAAAGAGACAAGAAGCAGCAGAGATGCTCTCCAACTAGCCCAGAAGAAAGCAAACAGCCATGTGTGAGCTGCCTATGGAGGGGCTACATGGCTAGGACCTGAGGGTGGCCTTAGGAATTGAAATCAACCCCTGGTCAGTCACCAGCAAGCAAATAGGGACTTCAGTCCTACAGCCATGAGGAACTGAATTCTGCCAATAGCATGAATGAGGCTTGAAGGGGACACTGAGCCTCAGCTGAGACCAAGGCCCTGGCTGACACCTCGACTTCACCCTTGTGAGAGCCTGTAAACAGGACCCAGCTAACCTCTGTCTGTGTTCCTGACCAGGAACACTGAGATAATGAATTTGTGTTATTTTGTCACTAGGTATGTGATAATCTATTAAGCAGCAATAAAAAATAAATAGTTCTTCCCTCCAGGCAGTGGAATGAATAACCTCTCACTGGAGGTGAAAACGGCACTTCCACAAAGCTTAGGACCCTGAGTCCATTTCTTATTTTGGAAATGGGGGTGGGAGTGGGTATAGTTGGTGGTATAGGGTAACTTGGACTTCATGCTTGTTAATAAGCCCTGAGGAGATGAGATTGGCCCAGGCTCCTGGTGACGCCCTGAACTTGGGATGTGGAGATAGCCAGCTCCAATGGCCCTTAGCTTTGGTTCTTAGTTGCAATTTTGGAAAAAATAGGAAAAGTCCCACTTATCACTTTATTACTCTCAGTTATTGGTAGCATCTTTTCCTTTTGTGATTCTCTGTTGGAAGAGGATTTTTTTTTAAAAAAGTCTTAATTTTTCTATTCAATTTCTATTGAGATAAAATATTTTAAATTTATCAAAGAATTGTCAATAAGGTTTCCCCCATCCTCTCCTCCACCAAAAACTGCAACTTGGAAATACAATGACGACCGAGTACCTGAGAGCCTGGCCATGTCTGGGTGGCCCTGACAAGCTTGAGTTTCGGGGTCTGTGACATGGAGGGACAGACCCAAATCTGCAACACTAAGTGGTCAACTCTCCTGCTTGGTGATTCCCTGTCCTGGTTCTCAAACTGTTCCACCAGTTAAAAGGCTTACTCAGAATCCAGGAAAATTGGCATCCTTAACCTTTGGGTCAGATAAGAGAAGAAGTTATGTCCAGGATCACAACTCAATTGTGAAATCTCAGATCTCAAATTTAGAAATCTGACTTAATGAAATACCTTGAAAAGAGCTGACAAGAATTCAACTTAGGAGAAGGGTAAAGCAAACTACAAATGTCAATTACTCCACCCATGATGCTCATATTTCCTTCCCAGTGTGGCACCCAGTACGTCCATAATGCAAACAGACACAGGCTACAACGGATCCCTAGTCTTTATGTTTCAATCAAGTTGAACCCAGTTTCAGCCCATATTTGGCTGAATGAAAAATGTGGGCATCACTTAAAGTTTGGTGGGAAGATGGAGAGGGTTATTTGGCCCCTTGCCAAAAAAGAATCTTCCTAAATGCTCCTTTAAAAGCCTCTCCCTTCACAGCTGCCTTGACCCCTTGGTCTCTCAGATCCCAAAACTCTCTCCAGCCTCTCCAGCCACCAAAGGCTACCCAAGCCATCTTCAAACCCTGTCAGATAGTCCATCTGTAAACTGAAAACTTGCTAGAGATCAGCAGAAGCAAAGCAAGTTGTCCTTAGTTAAATTGTAACCACGGATTTCTCCTCAGGTTTATCTCTGGGGGGAATGTCGTTCATTCTACCTGCTGCCTTATTTACAAGGCCAACTTGGATTCTATCCATGGATTAATAAGTTAGCAGATAACAAGTAGACAATCTGATTCCACTTCCTATATCCCCCAAACCTTTCTGGACTGTAAGTTCCAAGTAGACATGGAGCTTGTCTATATTGTTCAATTTTTTAACTCCTAGACCTTACCTATGGTCCCACTTGGCAGTTAATAGCCAACGAATGAAGAATGAATGGGCAACCAAGCCCATCCTTCCCTGTCCAGATGTCAGTCACTTGGTAAGCTCTCAAGCTTGCATGAGCTGTACTTGGTTTTCCAGGGATTCTTTTGGGGTCTTACTTCTCTCTCAAAACTTTTATCATTACATTTAGCTATAACTTATTTACTGTTGTCGTTTCTTCCATGTAAGTTCCTCCTTCAAAATATTGACCTGGAATATGGTCAAGGTAGCATGTCATCATCTGCCTTCAGGAAGTATGAAATAATTTCAGTGTCATCTTTTTATGTTTTGTCTCTAAACCAGTCACCCAAAACCTCCAGGCTGTAATTTCCTCATCTGTAGAAGTGGAATAATTATTTCTTGTTTTAAATCTGGAAACTTCGCAAGCAAGTCACCCTTGCAATGCTTTATTCTCCTTCCCTTCCTGTCTTCCAGCCATCTATCAAATATTTATTAAATGTTTGATACAAGCCAGATTCCGCTAAGCACATTGGCATTTACTGTCTAATCCAAAAAATAATATTTATCAGTTTGCATTGATTATGGAAAATAGCATATAGTAATAGCAGAAAATTTTGGATACATACAAACTATAAGTAAGACAAACATAATCATAGCCAGAAAAATGTTATCCTCTTATTTTTCCTCTTATTTTTCTATATATCATGCATTTTACATAGCTGAAATAATAATTTACATATAATTTTGTAATATTCTTTTCCCCCTTAACAATACATTTAGATATGTTTTTGTGTCCATGAAAAATTCCTCATTTTTAATAGCTGCCTATAGTTTACTTAAACTTTCCCCTAATTGTGGATATTTTGGCTATTTCCAATTTTCTGACATTATAAAAATGGTGAGTGTATATCTTTACACACAAATCTTTGTGCTTGTTTCTAAGTATTTCCATAGAATCCCTATATATGGAATTATAGTGTCAAAGTATATAAATATTTTATGGCTCTTAAAATATTTCACAAATTTGCTTTCTAGTCAAGTTATATCAATTTATGGGCCCATATATGCAAGAATGTAAAATTGCCCATTTCTTTGCACTCTTCCCAGTATTGAATATTAGAATTTAAAAAATACATTTTTTTCTAATCTAATAGATAAAAATACTGTGTGATTTTTAAATTTATTTTTTAATTACTAGATCAGACACCGTATAATTGCATATTATATGGATATAATCGATATTCTTATCAATTTGTGTGCACTCCTGTCTGATTTTTTTATGCATAATTTTGTAATTTCTTTTTTTCCCCCAAGGGTGCATTCTTTCTCTCACGAGTCATGTTGCCTTTGTCATCTCAAAGTCCCTCCTTGCATCTCCTTCCCTCTCCCCACTCCTTTTATGGACCAGCTTCGCCTCCTTACTTATCTTGTCTGTGGTCCCCAGGCTATCCCACAGCAAAGTGACTTGACTCCTGACTGTCATAATCCAAACTCTTGACATCGAGCAACCCAACTTTGTACACAAAAGTGGCCAGCGCATCCACTGTGGCTTGGTGTAATTTCTTTCTTAAGTATTTAATTTGCAATTTTTTTGTTAGAGAAGTTGTAGATTTACAGAAATATCATGCATAAAATATATAACATACAGAGTTCCCATACACCACCCTATTATTAACACTTTATATTAGTGAGGAACATTTGCTATCACTCATGAAAGACTGTAATTAACTTTGCCTTTTAATTTTAGTTTACAATACTTTTAGTTGCCAGAATTTTAAATTTTTTATGTAAGCTAGTCTAATGGTCAGTTCCTTTATGATTTTCCACTCTTTTTCTTCCCCCTTCTTGAGATCACACAAATATTTGCCCAAGTTTTTCCCAAGTTTTAAAATTCTTTATTGTAATTGGAATTTCTTTTGGCATATAATGAAAGCTAAAGGCTTAACTTGATTATTTTTTCAAATTACTAGTTTTCTCAACCCCATTTATTGGCAATCCCTTCCTTTTTCATTTATGAAAAAGATGACTCCTTTATCACATATGAAACTCTTATGCTACACAATTTTTCTGAGTTATCTATAACATTCTCTTATATATTCCCTTAAGTATCTACTATTTTCTTGTAATTATACTTTTAATTATTACAGTCCTATTCTATGTTTCAATAATAGATCGGAAAATCTTCCCATTTTTATTCCTTTTCATAATTTCCTGAGCTCTTTTTACCTGTTATTTATTCTGAGAAGCTTTAAAATAATTTTGTTTTAGCCTCAAAAAGTACGATTTAATAGATGTGTTGTACAGTTGAGGCTCTGAGGCTGAAAAAGGATAAAGCAAATAGTTCAACATAACACATCTCCTAAGTGAAAGATGCATAAATCTAAATCATGTCTTTTGACACCTCCCCTTTCAGCTATAAAATGCTATACAGTAAACTCTTGAAATTTATTCACTAGCCCTCCTGTCCCCGTTCTCATCTGCCTCCCTCTAGTGATTAATGCAGATATTGCAATTTCTGAAATCAATTTTATACTGTAATGTACTTCCTTATAAAATAAAAACATACTTCAAATGAACATTTTTAGCTTAATTGTTAAATTTAACTTACACGAAGTTCATAAGAACAGTTGTCTAATGTTTGGTGGTCATATATTACCAGCATTTTCATAGCAAGACTAGCCTCAGAAGACATTTATTAGAGAGTGAAGTGAATAGAAAGAGAAATTTTGTAAATGTCATGAGTTTTGAGATAGTAATAAACCATATACAAAGATCCTCCATATGGTTCTTTGTTCCTTTTTTCTTCTTTGGCATGATCTAAGTACTTTAATGAACAAAGTATCTTTAAATTCCCCCTGTACATCATTTATTTTTTTCTTATCTAACCTCTCGCCCTTTCTCACCTTTTAGTCCCTTTGTGTATGTTCAGTTGGCACAAAGGTAACTAGAAAAAGGGTGCAAAAGGGGGCTGGAAGCCAGCCTGTGCTCAGATAGTCAAACTGGCTCTGGCTAAGTCTGCACTCAGCTCAGGGGAGTTTGTAATTCCCACAAAGGTTTGGTATGTGGCAGCAGGATCTGGTTTTCTCCTTTCTAGGGCTGAAACCTCCTTACTCTCATTTTCTTCCCTGTTCATTTCCTGCCCCTATTTTTCACCTTTTTGCTTCCCTCTTCTTCCTCCCTAAATCCCTTTATCCTTTAACTTCTACCACACCTATAAGAAAAGATACATATAAAAGCAAAAAGAACAGTAATAAAAATGAAAAAAATCTGAAAGCACTTATCAAAATACTTTTCTTTATCTGAATTTCTTAAAATCAGGGGTTGTCTATGTTACCTATCATGGGTAAGTATTTAATATTACTTAACTTTTATTAAATAAAGATATTCATATTTAATACAATATGGTACAAAATTTAAGGTGGGGGAGGGGGGAGCCAAACCAGAAAATTCAGGTTCATTGTTCACCAAAGACGACTGTCAGAACTAAGTCCCTCCTGGCTTTGGTTCAGAAAAATTGGGATAATAATACTTGCCTAATTAACTAGCATTTGGGTAGATTAAAGTGCTTTGTAAACATTAATTAAAGATGCAGGGAGTTAAGTGAGGTCAATGTGTTATTAGAGAAAAAGTTCTCTTCCCTTTAATCAGGTATCTTTTCCTGGGGAGGGCAAAGAAATGATCTAAGAACTAAGGAACTGGGACTCAGCCCTGAGTGCTTCCAGTGACTCAGTCATTCCCTGCAACTAACCACATCCTTCCTCAGCTTTCTGTAAAATGGGGATAAATGTAAAGAGCATTTTTGCAAATGCAGGTTGTTTCTCGTCTCCTGCTTGAGTATAGAACAAACCTCTCAATTCATAAAACCCCCGCAACTCTTGCTTTCTCCCTCCTCCCCATGGAAACATGGTACCATCAACTTCTATCAACATGCAAAAGCCCTCCACAACCAGCTATTGGCCTTCGTAAATATTTCCACAGTGAGAGCGGGAAGAAGAAACCAGCACGGAGCAAAGGGGTAAAAAATTCCTGGACCAGTCTCTTTAACTCTCCGAACCTCAGTTTTCCTTCTCGGTAAAATGGGCGTAAGAAACCAGATTGTTTTAAGGAGTAAGTGAAGTTATGGTCTGTGTGTGAAGTGCCCTGACACAGTATAGTAAGTGCTCCAAAACGACAGCTGTCATTATTATCATTAAATCAAAATGACTTACTAGCAAAGCTGAAGACAGTAAAACACGTGTCTCGTCTCGCTCCAAAGCGACCAGTTCAACGCCTTTCCCCGCGGCTCTCCTGCATGTGTCCAAGTCAGAGAGCTCCCCTGAGGTCTGGCCCTTTAAGAAACCGGGGGCGCGCGGCGGGGCGGACGGCCGGGTGAACGCGCACGAGCTGACGGGGCGGCCGGGCCAGCCGGGCCAGCCAGGCGCGCGCGTGCGAGCTGAGGGACTGGTAGGACGGCTGCCGCACGGACCGACTGACGGCGGCGCGAAGGCTCGGGTGGGTCCGGCGGGCACCTGCCACTGGTGAGTGCGGTCCTCCGGCGCCCGGGCGGGTTGCGGGCGACGAGGCTGTGGTGTCGCGGGGCGTCCCGAGCGGGGCCGTGGCAGACCGGAGTCTGTGAGGAAGACTCGGGCTCCTGTGAGGCGGCGGGAGGGGCGCTTTCCCCGCCCCCACTACCCCACACCCCACGACCCTTGCCTGTCCCCCACCTTGCACGCGCCCCCTGCTCCACCTCGCGTCCCCGGGCTTCGGAGAGAGCCGCCCGCGCAAAACCCAAAGGGGCTGCGCGTCCTCGGGAACGTCGCGGCGCGCACGGGGCGAGGAGGAACGCGCCGTCCCGGGTCAAGGGAGACGCGGGGCTTCGCGGCGCCGAGTTGGGCGGGTTCCTAACACCCGGGCCCGGGCCCCCCCGACTTCCCTCGGCCGCCCCAGCTTCCCGGGGACCTGCGTCCGCCCTGCTGCGGACAGGAGGGGGCCAGCCCGGTGGGCGGGGGGTGGCCAAAGCCACCTGTTGAGCTCAGGTCGCGCGCGGGAGCCTCGGGGTGTTGGTTCTTCCCCGCCCCGCGCCCCCCCCAGGGAACTGGATCGTGCGGGAATGTGGAGGATCTGCTAGGGCACCGGGCGGGAGGGATTAAACCCGAGAAGAGAACGTGCCTAATGTGATGCGATTCAACAAAAGGCAATAAAATAAACGCCCAGTATTTATCCGAGGCTTAAAAGTTTCCCAGTATTCTTTTACGGGGTCTAAATTTAAGCATTGAGCGTTTCATTTGTTGTTGTGTTTTGTTGTTGTTGTTTTCCTTAAATCGCAGGAACTAACATCAGAAAACTTTTAACTCTTTGACAGGACCTGAGTTTGTACAGAAGACTTAAAGTGAGCAAGGGAAAAGGTTTTTTGTGTGTGTCTTTTTTCCCTGAATGTTTTGTTCAGGTTTGCTGCTGGAGATTGAAGGAAAAAGTTCTCTTCTTCTAGCTCCACTTTTAATGGAGTACATTTTTAAACAATCCTTATTTTTTTAAAAATATAGAAACACCAAACTAGGTAGATGCGTAAACGGGAGGGAAACGCTCACAGGAGAAACTTTATGAAGAATACTTTTCTGTTTTATTTTTTAAAAGCACTAAAAAAAGCATGCACCAAAAAAGTTTGCCCTCAGAGTTCTATGTCTGAATGTTACAGATTGTTTTTCTAGGTGGAGGAGATGTTTCCTTTTGCAAAGCCAATGTGGAAATACAAACAAATGCCCTATTTACTTGGGTTTGGGTGGGTAGGATGGAAGTTGTCTAAAATGTTCCTGGCCAAACTTGACAGTGTACTTAATGGAATTTTGGGTATTTTCTTGTCCAGACCAGTAATACCATTTTAACTGACTAGGTAGACTTCCCTGGCAACGGCCCTTCAAATGAGCCTTTCTTTGAACATTTGAATGCTGATAATTTAAAAGTAACACATTTTCTACATTGCTGGATATCAGAATTCCAAAAGTAGCATGATGATTGAAGGAAAGCTGGAAGGGGGGGGGGAAAGAGGAGAAGTTTTTTTTTTAAGATTTGAGTATGTTGGACTCCATCACAGCTTCCTCTGTTGGGGGATGGCATAAGGATTTGCCTGTTTTGGCACAGGCCTGGGGTGTTCCTTCATTCATTCAAGGATATTTGTAGACTGATCACCTAGACTGTGCTGAGCTAGCTAGTCATTGGGCATACAAACATATCTAGACAACAGCCATGTGGCCCCAACTGATTAAAACCAGATCAAGTTAACCTTCATCAGGAGCTGAAGGCATGCTTGGCCTTGGTTCCAAAGTTCTCAGACACCTAAGGAGTCTATAGTTGGCACCCTGTGTTGATTCTAAAGATCTTCTCAAGTAACTACAAGAGGAAGAATGGAGCCTTGAAACCTGAAGGGAGAGAGCTGAAAGGCTTGGATGGAGCAGACCTTAGAACAGGGAATCCTCTGGGACAAAAAAATTCACATGCATCTTACCTGCATTGTTGTGTGACAGCTGCCAGTGGCATGGAGGCAGTTTGGTAGGTGCCAAGAGATCCTAGGAGTATCCCAGAACTTGAGTTCTTTCCTTTGATGGTGAAGAGCAGCATTTTTGCTTGAATTTCCATTGCCCTGGCTGGTGGTAGCAGTGGTGGCTTCATAGCTGCCTATCTGCTCTGAGGAATATGGGCTTGGCAACTCTACTTCTGATACATTAAATCTTTGAGGGAGGTCAGCTTGCCATGGTAGAAAAGCATCTGTTCACACTGACGTTGTCCTTGGCGCCGGTGGTGTCAATGTCGTTGGGTCACCGCAAACAGCTTCTATCTGTGGAGAGTCATGTAAACCTGCACCTGTCAGTGATGCTGTTGTCCCCTTTCTAGACTTGCAGCATTAATCTTGACACCTAAGGGTATTTTAAGAAAGTTGATGCTGCATTTATCACCTGTGCATTAAGGATTGGGGGTAAGGTATGTGTAGGGCGGAGCATTCTGCCTTGTTGCAGAGGGGTTTGATAGCTCTCTGTGATTGCGAATCTTCAGACTGGAAATTTCCAAAGACTCATGCACTGTGAAAACTTGATTCTCTTTGGTTTTAACTTTATATCACCACAATCTTGTATCTGAGCAAGTGTAGACATTTTTTAAGGCTCAGTTTGTATACTATGTTCCTTCTCCAAACTTTATTGGTTCTTTTTTTCCTTCTTTCTCTTTCAGGCTAGGAGACTTAATTGTCTAATAAGTGCTTTGAAATGTGTTTTTAATATTCTGTTTAGCTTAGTTATTGATCCAAAGGCAGATGTAAGTCCTCATACACTCTCTTTTTGATGTGCACAGATTACATTTTATTTTTTAAAATTTAACAGGTTAGTGGAGCACAGTATAGAGAAAAAGAGCAGTGCTAAACTGAGTTAGGGGTTTGGCTTCCGTCTCTGGTTTTATCACCAAATAACTGAGTGACCAAAAGGGTGTACCACGTTACCTTCCTGGAATTTGGTTTCCTGGTCTGTAAAACTTGGGGTAGAACTAAATGACTTCTCAGGCCCCTTTCAGACCTTAAAACTAGGGATTCTATATTAATGATTCACCATAGGTTTCCTTTATAAACCTAGTTCTCTGAGTGCATTTATTTTATTTTGCAAAAATTACTTAAAAGATATATCCTATGTGAAAAAAAAAATGTGCTCTTTTGTACCAGACTATACAGTTGAGTTTGATCCGTTGCTGCCTTCCAAAATAATGTATTTGGTATTTTCTTTAAAGATGCAGAGGCTTTGAAGAGTTTCTTTACTGAACATTTAAGTTTCTATCATGCTAGGCACAACTGAAACTATAGAGATGAACAAGGCATGGTTTCTGCCCTCAAGAAACTCATGATCTAGTAAAGGAGATAAGATTCATGTCAAATATGAAGTCACAGCAAAGAGGCCCAGAAGGCTTCAGGAGGGAAGGCAGATATTTTTCTGTCAGATGTGTCAGAACACATACTGGATGGAGAATGTAACACTTGAGCTGGACCAACATGGGGAGGAAGGTGGAAAATTAGGCTAAAATGGTAAGATTGTGGCTTTAGATATGCTAAAGAGTTTTGCCTTTCTTTGGGGGTTATTAACCCTAGAAGGTTTTGAGGGAGGTTGTGATAATATCTTGGCTCATGGCCTTGTACACTGAGGGGATAATTTGAGCTTGAATGAGATGTTTAGGGCTGAGGAAGGGAGGATAGAAATTAATATGAAGATATAAAGATAGGTTGGAAGGAGCAAGGGATGGCATCCAGAAATGTCAAATGTCAAATGATTCTTGGTTCCAGAAAGTTTTTAAAAGCATTGTTCTAGATTAGAGATCTGAGGACCTAGATCCAGCTGTGAATGATTTGCCTAATCAGTTTACGGGCTTCATACTTCAACTTCTCATATATTAAACACTGACTGTCTGTCACACAGCCTAGTGACTGTGCTAATTGAGCACTGAGTAATGCAGGTAGCGTCACTTTATGAATCAGTTGTGTTTAAAATGTGTGTGAGGTGAATATGTTGTACATTAAACTTTTTTTTTTCCTTTTGGCTCCCATTGTGATTTTAGATATCAGCTGAGGACAAATATTTTAGTATAAACATATAATAAAATTGCACTGAAGCCAAAATTTCATCTCAAGGAACATTTCACAGTTTTACCGTGCTGTTTCAGTTTGCTAAAGCTGCTGGAATGCAATATACCAGAAAGGTGTTGGCTTTAACAATGGGGATTTATTAGTTTGCAAATTTACAGTTCTAAGGTCATGAAAAGGTCCCAATTAAGGCATCAACAGGATGTTGCCTGGGCTCTGAAGACAGGCTGCTGGCATCTGGGGTTCGTCTGTCACGTAGGAAGGCACAGGGCTGGCATCTGCTGGCGCTTTGCTCCTGGGTCTCATTGCTTTCAGCTTCTGGTTCCAGTGGCCTCCTCTCTCAGCTTCTGTGGGTCCCCTCAGCATCTCCAGGGCCTTTCTCTCCAAGCTCTCTGGGTATTTCTCTCCCTGAGCTCTCTGGGATTTTTCTGTGCAGTTTTGTTGTTGTTGTTTTTTAATCCTCATAAAGGACTACAGTAAAGGATTAAGACCCACCTTGAATTGGGTAGGTCGCATCTCATTTGAAAACACCAATAGGTCTGCACCCACAGGAATGGATTAGAAGAACAGGCCTTTTCTGGAGTCCATAACAGCTTCAACCCAGCACAAATGCTAATTATCAATTCAATTACAGAAATATCAGGTAAAACCATATCAAATGATGAATATTCAACTATTTTTGGCCTATACAAACAACACTCCATATGGTTCAATATCATAGTTCTGGGCCAGGTCTTAGACCCTTCCCTTATCAGCCATTATAAGAATTTAGCTAATGAACTTGAAAATTCATTTTAAATTATGGTATAAATACCGTATTTCTTAGGTAATTCTTATTTCATTGAGTTGTTTGTTTTGTTTATGTTTCTCAAGGTGGTGAGATTTACAAGCCTGATTCCTTCAGCAGCCAACAGGTCTTTGTCATTACTTAACTAAAAGTAATTATCAAACCTTAGTGCTGAGCTCCTTAAAGGTACTCTGATTTCTCCCAGAGAGGTTGATAGGCCGTCCTTGAACTTCTGAAAATAATAACATCTTAACTGTTAGTTGACATCATCCAGTTTTTTCAACACGCATTTGGTTGTCCACGTTTCTTGAAAACATGCCCAAAAACCTCTTGTCTCTTCCTCCTCTGTTAAAATTGGGGTATGAGTTTGTGCCCAAATATCTGTATTTAAAATGAGTGATTTGGATGATTCGTTACTGGGTTCTGTGGAGGGGTGAGAGGAGTTGGGGGAAGAAAAGGGGTCCTCTGTGTTTAAATCCCCAAGTAAGAAGTTCTTATTACCCTTCCAAAAATAGGACAAGCAAAGGAATTTTGGAAAATGGGGTTAAAAGTTTAATGCCATGATTGACCCACCAGGAGGTCTTGTGAGAGCTTTGCTTCTCAGGATTGGACTTACGTCTGTTCAACTTGAGATAAGACTTGTAAATCAGGTCTCTGTTCCCAGCCTAACCAGGTATCATAATGCCAAAGCTAAATGAACATGCTGTTAAGACAGCTTTGTTTTTGTTGAGGACAAATGAAAAATTCAGCTAAGAACTTTAAACTTCTCAGAAAACAAAATATTGTAAAATAATATGGTATAATTCTTGTCTCCATTAAGAACTTTTATATCACCTAGAAAAAACAGTGTAGCACATACTGGGTGGTCTGGTAATATTTGTTGAATAAATAAAGGGGAGATACACAAACTTTTTCCCAAGAGAAAACAGCTTATGCCAGGATTTTTTTCTATTTTTTAAGTTGCTAAAGAATCCAAAAATGCAATAGTTACATAGAACTTCAAATTTCTTAAAAATGAGCTGACGATAAAAATATGAAGCGTCTTTATCTTCGCAAAAATTTCATTAAAACTTTTCCCAACTAGATGTGGCATTTATTGATGCTTCTGTTTGATTTCTCTAGGGTCAAACGAGGTTGTTTTCAGGTGAGGTTTTACTTTAGGAAAATCTGGTTTTCATTTTATGTTTGGTGAAAGTAGGAGACCACTTCCCTCAGGACCTGTTATCCCAGCCCACCTAGATGAGGCCTCTACCAGTGAACTTGTTTGCTTAAGTGTAGGCAAATTATTTCTTTCATGTGTTGTATGGGCCTAAGTAAATTATTGCCTCCCCAGAGTTGAAACTATTCACAATAGAGCCAGTCTGAAATCTGCCTTGTTTTTCTACATTGTTTAGAAAGAGCTTTAAAACAGAAAAAAAAAATCTCAATGAAAGGATGATTCTTCAGAGAAGTAAAATTACTAACCTTTAAAAAATTTTTAATTGTATTTAAGACCCTTGAGTGCCAGTTGAAGTTTAAGGTCCTGGGTTCTTACAGAAGACATTACAGAAGTAAGGGAAAACCCAATCCAGAGAAAAAGCAAAATCATATGAAAAAAATGCTAAAGCCCATGGATGACATCAACATTTTAGTACTCCAGAACAAAGCTAATTCTCCATTATCAGCACTCCCAACAAAAACCAGTTTCTACCTGAGAACTTTTCTTTGATCCTCAGTGCTGGAATTCTGTTCTGGTTTGCTCAGTGAATAGTTTTGGAAGAGTTCTTTACAAGGTTTTTGTTTTCTTAAAATTGAAGAAGAGCCCAACTAAAGCATAGTTTCTACATGTTTGTTTTACTTCAGCCTGTTTATTTGTGTGGAGGCCCATTCTGAAGTTAATTTGCATGGTGGATTACACATGTAGATACACACATGCATTCATATTGATATTTATTACCTGTTAATATTGGGAAGTATCACTGGGTTAGTGTGTTTTGATGTATTTATTGGTACTAAATTTTTAATGTATGAAGCTAAGTTAAGCATCTCCTCTATGGTTGTGCTTAAAGTCACTCTTTCATCCCCCCCATTTGCCCTTGATTGAATTTCATAAATTGAATGAGGCTAATTTCTTCTAAATTTGAAGGATTTGCTCTATAAATATGATAGAAGGGCAAAGGATGGTTACTCCAGTGATGTTAACATGTCTGAAACTACTGCTAAGTGTTTAAACTTTTCTTTTGGATCAGAAGTCTCTTTTAAGAATGCACTAAATAATTTTTTAAGCAAGTTTAGAGTTTAAAATATAAATTTTGGTTTAGTAATGAATATTGGTTAAGTCTATATTTTATAATAAGTATTATCCCAAATGCTGTCACTATTTTCAAAACAAAACAAAATAGAAGGAGAGAATTCTGCCTACAAGAAGCTTAGAGTCCAATTGAGGAAAAAAAAAGACATATGCTTGTGCCAGTTTGAATGTATTGTGTCCCCCAAATGCCATTATCTTTGATGTAATCTTGTGTGGGCAGACATTATCAGTTTTGATTAGATTTCTTTGAGTGTTTCTTTGGAGATGCACCCCACCCAACTGTAGGTGATAACTCTGATTAGATATTTCCATGGAGGTGTGGCCCCACCCATTCAGGGTGGGCCTTCATCAGTGGAGCCATACAAATGAGCTAACGGGCAGAGGGAACTCAGTGCAGCTGTGAGTGATGTTTTGAAGAGGAGCTACAGACAAGAGGGACACTTTGAAGAAAGCACAGGAGCTGCAGATGAGAGACAGTTTGAAGATGGCCATTGAAAGCAGACTCTTGCTCTGGAGAAGCTGAGAGAGGACAAATACCCCAAGAACAACTAAGAGTGACATTTTTGAGGAACTGCAGCCTAGAGAGGAACATCCTGGGAGAAAACCATTTTGAAACCAGAACTTGGAGCGGATGCCA
>PVKY010005664.1:0-17071 GCA_004027775.1 Bradypus variegatus
AACTTTGAATGGAAGAAAACATGTCATCTGAGAAGAAAACATGCTGCAGAAGGAAACATTTGTGTAGATTTAATATCACAAAAACCACTCTCTTGTTCATGTTCACAAACATAAGAAATAAAAAATTAAATGTCAGAATGGTAAACATAAATTTCAGAAGAGTGGTGACTTTTAAAAACAGAGACAGAGAGCAGTTATAAAAGCTGATATTACTAACTGTAATTTTTAAAGGTTGGAAACAATCATGGTAAACGATCAACATTACAATATTTCTTACCAGGGTAATGCGTGACCGGTTACTTTATTTTTCTATTTTTGCATATTTAAAATATTTCAACACTAAAGAGAGAGAGAGAGAAATATTAAAAGTTCAATTGGGCCAACCCTTTTCTCCTTTTGTAATGGGGAAAGTATTCAGGTTGGTTCCAAATCCTTGCACGTACGTGCATGGGGTTGTCCTCAGCGTACATACAACAAATGGTAGGAAGTGGCTCAGCAGTGACTTCAGCTTGACATGTTCATTTCACGTCGTATTCTTCTTCCTGGGACTTGGACAGAGATGCTGCATAAATGTCCATGGGGTGATTGATTTTCTGGGCACTGCTGGCTTTGGAAAGAAAAATGACTTTTTTGGAGCCGCAGAGTGTACAATCAGTGTATCCTGTGCCCCACACCTTCTTCCCTCATCCTCAAGTGATAACCTCAGGAAGAGTCTAGATGAAGGTTGGAGCTTTTAGGTTTTTGTCCCTTCCCTGCTTCACTTTAAAAATTGGAATCCCGTCTCCACTTCCTGGCACTGTGACTTTGTCCCTGCCAAAGACCCAAAGGAAATGAAAACCAGCGCAGGGGTGGCGTGGGGCTCAGGGCTTCAGGCTGTTTTTAAAAGCCTCTCTCGTGGGGTCTCCCCTGTGTTGTGGCTTTTTTCTGTTTCATTGACAGTTACCGGATTATCCTGACACTACTGTTTAGGTCTCTGATTTACATAAAGAAAAAACAAATACACGATTATAAATACGCAATCATGTCCTGACTTTCTGAGAGACTTTCTGCAATGATTTCCATGTTTCTAAACCATGAGCAAAACTGTCTAATTGACAAGTTGTCATGATTGTATAGTTGACAAGAAAGAAATTATTTTTAAAATATAATTAAAAAGGTTCTTTTCAACTTTGGATGACAAGTTCCTGGAGACTGTGAAGAAAATCTTGTCAGTAAGAAACATGAGATGCTTTTCTTTTAAGAACATGGACCAAAGTATACCCACACTTCAAATAGGAAAACATTTTTGCAAGTGACAATGTGAATGAATTAAAACAACCCATTTGGACTCTTGGGTAATTAGGAAGCCACTTATTGTTGATTCAGTGTTATGTGTAGGCAGATGTTGATTTTTTTTTACAAGGCAATTAGATCACGCTGGTAACTTCAATTTTGTCATCTCAGTTGTTGAGAACTTCATTATTATTTCTTTCATTCTTGTGCACTGTAATTGTATTAGCCCCAGTAAAACTTTAAGATGAATTGTAAAAGCCAACGGCAAAATCAAAAGTTGTATCTTTCTTCTTATGGGATCAATGATGATGACTAAATGTGGATTATTTAATGCCAAGTGGCTTAGGTTGGACTCCTTCAGGGGTTTGCAGGAAGGCGGCAGAGGTGAAAGAGAAGGCTGGTGCTGGCTGGGTGGGATCCTGAGGCCACTCGCTCTGCCAAGGTGCACCACTGGCCTGTCTCACCCTCCCCTACCTGAAAGGTGATGAACCACACCTGGCAGGGCGGAGCCAGGGGACACTCTGGTGGAGGTCTTGGTCATCCTGGTGTGCAAACTGGTCATCAAACTCGGGTGTAGGGGTGAGAGGCCAGGCCCAAGCCCTCCTGATCAAGGCCCACCCTAGGATGGTGTAAGGCAAGTGGTGGTTCCAGGTAGTGGCTCCAGGCAGTGGCACCTGGGTCTTCTCGGAGTAGGGTTGCTTGGGAATACAGCTCAAAGTGGGTGGTAAAGCCCGCTCTTGGTACCCAAAACTGTCACAGCCCAGCAAACTAGGATCATTTATATGCCAGGCGGATAATACAAGTAACACCCAATGGGTTGGCTCCAACAGTGAGATTTTATTGTCTCACGAGATCAGAAGCTGGAAGTCCAAAATCAAGCCATCACTGAGACCATGCTTTCTCCCTAAAGACTGTAGCATTTTGGTGCCGACTTGATGGCAATTCTGGTTTGCTGGCTTTCCCATTACATGGCCATGTTCCTCTCCTTTCTCTTGTAGGTGTCCTCTGACTTCCTGCTTCTCCTTGGGGCCATCTCCTTACAAGGCCCCCAGTAATCTGGATTAAGGCCTACCCTGATTCACTTGCGCCACCCCTTAACTAACAATACATCTCCAAGAAGTCCTTTTTACCATAGGTTCTTACCGCAGGAACACAAGCAATTTAAGAACATGCTCTCTGTGTGGTACACAACCCAAACTACCACAGTCCATCTTCTGGTCCCCAAGAGGATGTGCTCCTCCCACACGCAAAATACAGTAACCCATCCCCATCACATCATCCCAAAAGCCTTAAGCCATTTCAGTAACAAGCGTACGTACAAAGTTACATCAAAATCACTTACAGGAGTGGTCCATCCTAGGGCAAAATTCCTCTATCTTTGGACCTGTGAAATCTAGAACACGAATTATTTGCTTCCAAAATACAATGGTAGGAAATGCATGGGGGGGGGCATTTCCATACCAGAAGGGAGAAACTAGAAGGAAAACAGGGCTCACAGGCCCCAAGCAAGTGTGAGACCAGCAGGGTGAGCCCCATTAGATTTCAAGTTCTGAGAGTCATCTCCAGTCAGCGATTTGTCTTCCAGTCCCACTGGAATGGCAGCTCCACCTTTTCCAAGCTCTAGGGCAGTGGTCGTGCTCTCCCTGAACACTGGGGCTTCAGCTCCATCCTCTCCAAGCACTGGAGTGGTGGCTTCGCTCTGCCTGAAACCTGGGGTGTAGGGCCCTAAGTATATCTCTTTGGTCCCAGGCTTTAGCTTCTATATTTCTGCCCTTAAAGTCATTTTTTCCTTCAATTCATCCCATCTCTGTCCCTTTCAGTCCAGGCTAGCAGTGCCTCTGTTCACACCGAATTCTGCAAATCATTGTTAGTTTTCCATGCAGTTGGAGGCTGTACTAACAATCAGACAAAAGGGTTTTCCACAGTTCATCCCTAGGTAGCTGCGTTTCCAACCCTGACTCCTTCTGAGGTGGCTGACTGTACCCCTGGTCAGCCACACCCTCGTTAGCCAGGGGTTGTTCACTTCACCCTTCACCTGGAGCGCTGTTCTCTGGGATTCACTTTCTAGAAGCTCGGGGAGGTCCTGATGGAGCCGCCTCTGGACCTGGTCTCAGAGCACACTACCTGGACAGGCTGAGAATTTTCCATCCAAGTCAATTGCTGGTTTCTTGGTGCTTAATAGTTAAATCCTCAATTTATCTTCTTCCTCTCTCATTTCACTCTGAGCAGCAAGAAGAAACCAGGCTGTGCCTGGGGAACACAGGTTCAGAGTAAAACAGACACTTGCAGCAAACAATCATTTTCTTGTAGAGAATAAAGTCCAGAAAGGGCAAACTTCCTTGTTGGTTACATAGTGCAAAGAATCCAAAAAAGCAGGGGAAGAAGACCCTTTACGGCCTGTCTTCTGGGATGGCCCAAAACAGCTCTGGGTTGGGGTTGGGTTCTGTAGATGGCAGCTCCACATGTCCCACTTCCCACACGAGAGGAGAGACAATCTGACTGCTCAGGTGTGGCTTCTACCCACCTCAGGGGAAGGGGACCTTGCACTGAGGATTCCCGCTTTGCTAAGCATCTGGGCCTGCTTGTTCCCTGTTCTGCGTTTAAGGCCTGTCTGGTTCTTTCCATTCTTAACATCTTCCCCAGGTTGTGGGGTGGCGCACAGCAGAAAAGGAGGCGGGAGTAGCACAAGGCCAGATGTGGCCACTTAGCATTTCCCTAGACAAGGAGGCTGTGGTAGGTGAGGGCTGGTTATGCCCCTAAAAGGTGTGTGCTGTTTCCCCAATAGCATCTCCTACACTTAGCTTAGAAATCTCTGCAGATAAATGTCCAAGTTCATTGCTTGCAAGTTTTGACTTCCAACCAACATCAGAACACACTTTAACCAAGTTTTCTGCCATTTTATAATAGGGATTACCTTCTAGTTTCCCATAACATTCACCATTTCCTTATAAGAACTTTGATGTCCATATTTCCACCAACAGTCTTTTCAAAGCAATCTAGGCATTTTCTACCTACAACCTTAAAATTTGTCCAGCCTCTACTCATTACCCAAGTTTTAAAGCTGCTTCCACATTTCAGGTTTTTGTCATAGCAGTATCCCGCTTTATGGTACCCAAAACTGTCAAAACATAGCACCATATGGTAACAGTCATTGGTTTTCTGTGAGGGGCAGCGTCCCATCCTCACAGGACATCATCTCCAGCCTGGAGCCTCAGCCCCACCTGTAGGAGACTGGTCCACTACCCTGCCTGCCTGCTGGTTTCTGCATGGTGGTGTGTGGTGGTACCAGTGGACCCCATGATCCTGTTCTACTGCCACACCTCCTTTACCACAATGTGGGTTCCTTGGTCTGAGGTGACGTCACGCGGCGTTCCACGTGAGTGAACCCCTCTGTGAGCCTCCGGACAGTGTGCAGGCCGAGGCCCTGGGGGCAGGAAAGGCAAACCCACGCCCAATGTGTCAAAACCAGGCAGGATGAACTGCTGTCCTTTGCAGGATGGCAGGGGTGGGATGTGCTCAGCTGTCCCTCAAGTGGCATCAGACTCTGTTGCTGGCGCTGCAGACATCCAGCAGTGGCAGGGGCTGCACGGGCCCTGGTGAGAAGGTGTGTGTGCTCTTGGGTCAATGCCTAACCCCTGTCTCTGCCGACATGGATAGTCCGTTCTTGAGACCATTGCACACGTGCTGGGATGCCGAGGGTGGGGGCTGGCTGAGCCATCCTGCCACATATGTGGGTCTCTAAGGCCTCTCCTTGGTGGCTGCTTTCCAGGATGCAATCACAGGTGGGGAAAAGTTCTTCACATTTTTTGCCCACTCCTTTTATCTTGGGTGATTATTTCAATCGAGTCCTGTGCTGATCTTCAGCTCTACCCTCAGGCTGATGGAGATGGGGATCTCTTTAAAGGCTGCCAAGAAGGCTCTCTCATTGTCATACTTTATTTTAAATCAGTGACTGTTTTCTCTCTTCAAAGTCTCAGTGGAAGTGAGCAATAGCTACCCAATTCCACAGTCTTCAAAATAAAAACCTCTTTCTAAGCTCTCCAAAGCCAAAGTATTGCACAAATCAGAGCACTCCTCTCCACCTTTATCTCATCCCAGTTCTCTAGAGGTGAAGGTCTTAGCAATTTTGTGGCTTCTACTTGTCAGGGGCTCTCAACACACTCCTCTATTCTAGTGATGGCTCATTGCTGAGAACTGGGTGGTGAGTGGGCAAACCACAGGCTCTGGGACTTCAGGTTTGCTTCCTCGGACCAGTCCTGGTACCAGCCGGGCTCTGGAGAACAGAAACTGTGGCAGAGATTCAGGCGCACGTAATTATAGAGGCCTCACCACTCAGGATTAACCCGTGGAAGAAAAAGTGACTTCGGGCAAGGAAGACCAAAGCTTAGAGTGGGATTTCAGGAAGTGTCTGGCCTTGATCCACCGAGAGGGGGCACAAAGCCTAGGTCACACCACTGAGGGGCTCCCCCTTGGAGGCAGGGGCTGGTCTTTTGTAGCCCAGGTCAATGAGCCATGGGTCGTGGGCCACAGAGTTGGGGTACGTCGTTTCCTAGGTGGGGTGCCACCGGCAGCTGGCAGAGGGTGGCAGCCTGTGAAGGGCATCTGGGTGGAGGCACCAGCGCAGCCTCTTCACCTTTAATGCCGGTTCCAATTCCTGTTCCACCTCCGACCGGCTGTGTGAGCGTTGGCCCAAGTAGGTCAGCTCTGCGCGCAAGTCTCCTTAGCTATAAAACACCGCATAATAAATTCTCAGTAATGTCAGCTTTTATTCCTGTTATTTGGTTGCATTGCCATTGTTTCTATTCACTATTCACTTAATGCAAAAACTCCACTTAATGCAAAATGTTGAGTGTGAACCATTCTCATGGGACAAAAATAGATAAGTTTTCACTACGTGCTGTTGGATATTTAGAGGCACAATTAACAGCTGCAAGGTCGTTTCTCAAATGCCCCACATTCATTTGTTCTTATAAGATGACACAGTTGCTCAACACTCATGCTGAGTAAAATAATTAATAGCCTGTTGAATGAAAGTTCTCATTAGCCAAACATAAGAGCTAAATGTGAGGCACCCCACCACTTCTGGTTTATGCTTTGGGAGAGCTCGGTCCCCCGCCCAGGCCCATTCCAGACTCAGTGTAAGACCTTGAGAGACGGCAGCCACCTCTGCTCCCCTGCGGCCTTCATATCAAATGAAGATGGGAGGACACTGACAACTATGCGTTATCTTGACCTGGGACTGGTTGTCTGCAACAAACAGAAACCTCTTCAATCTAGCTCCAGAAAAGGGGAGTTAGTCTACTTTTACTGATTTCATCAAATCTGAGGAATGGCTTGAAAATCATCTCTAAGAAGCTGGAAGTGACGGTGTCTCCCGGACTTTCCCATCAGGGACTTCTGTCAGGGTTCTTCACCAGCAGGATTCACGTTCTAACTCCCTCAGCTTCTGTCTCTTAGTTCAAATCCCCACATCGGAATATGGTGGGCTGCTGGCCACACAGTGCACTGCTCTTTGTGCGGCATCTGCTCTCCCTGGTCCATCGGCTGCAGTCAGGGCAGGGTCACCCAGGCCAGGGCTGTCCCGCTCAGGGCTGCGAATGGGGTCATCTGAACTAGGATGGGATAAACCGCTGATTAAAGCTCTGCTTCGAGTGTGTGCCACGTGCCAGCCATTGAGCTGGCTGCTTTCTTCTTGCTAACCTTGTTCACAGATGTGATGCCGTCATCCTTCAGAGAAGGAGACCGAGAAAGAGCAGGTAAACTTCCTAAGAGGCTGCCGTTGGTAAGGCAGAGGAGGGTAGCGTTACCCGACTTCCTGCAGGTTCTGCAGACGAGGGAGAACTTCTCCAATGTGGCTCTTCTAAGGTTTCCCCGAGCTGGTTGCTCTCTGAGGAGGGTGTCACTGTCTCGGGGCACAGAAACAAGAGGGACAAAGGAGAACAACGTATTTGTCCTTTTCATTTGATTTTAAGGAGGTGTTTATTTTGGGAGAGAGAAGCTAAGTGGGCTGAAAAGACACATCAGTACAGAGCAGAATCTCACGCCACTTGCTCATTGCCAGGTGACCGACTCCTGGGCCGTGATGGTAGATTCTCATCACACTGGCCCGTGTGAACAGGAAGATTTCAGATTGGATTTTCCCTCAGGAGGCCTGGGGAGCTTGCCTATGGTTATGAGGAGTGTTGGTCCAAGACAATACCCAGAATACCTTGCAATAATGTCCCATTTCTTACTCTGTGTCTCATTTAAGCCCAGCTTTCATTCTTGAGGTCTCCCAAGACAGACAACCCCTGAGGACAGAAAATGATTCAGCTTTATCCTGGGGTAAAACTAGAGCATAGAAGTTCAAAAGCTAGGAAGTGGCACAGTTATCAACAACTCTTCAATGAATTAATCCATGGTGGCTCCCTGGCCCACTCATATTCCCAGCTCTGGATGCCTCCGATCTTGTGGTTATTCTGGAATGCTGCTGGGAAAAGTACTTTTTATGGTCATTCTGTTAAATTTGTGTACTGTCTAGGGGTCTCTTCAGCTCTATGGGTTTTTTCTGTCAATTTCAACATAGTTGGTTTGCAGCTTCCAGATTCCTCAATGTTTAGATTTGCTGATGAAACCATTTCATTTTCCATTACTGATATGCATTTTTCCTTACCTGCAGTATTTCTTCTTCAGTTCAGCAGGATTTTGGTAGAGGCCAGGAAAGATGTGTGTGCTCTTCCATCTTGAGGAGGAAGTCTTGGACCTCAGTCTGCATTATTGATAAATGCACAGAACAAAGCTTGGCTCTGCAGTATTTTCTGACTCTTCTGTTGCGATCTTAATAGAGATTTTTTGTTTTTAGTTCTGGCCTTGGGTATTGGAGGTCCTTGTCACTTTCATGATGCCTTTTCTGACAGTGGAACATCACAGACACAGCCTCTGGAAAATGTGATGTGAATTTTTGATAGATGTTCTTCTCTTTTCATCTTTTTTTAATCAATGCATTTCTTAGTTCTGATTAATAAAGGTTTCAAGAAGAGAAGCAGATTCTGTTGCAGGCAAATTGATTAGAAAACACTGTCTTCTCTATGCAAGAAACCTGTACCTACTGAGTACATGTACATATTGAGTTCTCTTTGGGAGTGTTCTCTGAATTAGGAATCAGTGACGCCTTCGCATGTGAGAATGCCAAGTTATTTACTTAGATGCCCGGTGACGAGCATTTAGACAAAGCCTAGGCCTGTCTTTGAGTCAACAGTAAATTTTATATGGGAAGACTGCTAGAAAATCAAATGTGACCTCAAACTTCAAGAAGTGAAGCATAAAGCACTTGGAACATTTTGCTCCATTTTAGGCACTGCAGTTGTGTGTGTCTGTGTGTGTGTTAACACGTTATTATAAGGCAAATGCTGAGTGGGTACTACCCAAATTGATCAATAAAACCTTGTCATTTCTTCCCTGAAGCTTCTCTATTCCAATCGCAAAACTTTCATCCCTTCAAAAGAAGTTGCTTTCTTGAATTTTGATTTTTATAATAATCATTTCCTTGCATTTCTCCAGTTTATCACATATGTGCATCCTTAGAAACTGCAGACTGTTCTTGATATATATTTTAAGTTTCTCTTAATCTTCTGTCTGTGCCATCATCTCTTTTGTTCTTTACAATATATCTGCTGAAACATCCACAGTCTGGAGTTTGGAATTGCGTTCTTTTGGAGCAGGTGAATATGATCCTGTGTCCTTTGTATTCCCAGTGAACTGTCAACTAAATCCAGAGATTGACTGAATCCTTATGGCAGGATAATGGCCCCCAAAGATGTCCATTTGAATGTTACTTAATGTGGCAAAAAGGCCGTTGCTGATTTAAGTCGGAACTTGAGATGAGGGGATAATCTTGGATTATCTGGGTGGACCCTCAATTTTAGCATAACAGTCTTTCTAAGAGGGAGAAAGGAGGGTCAGAGTCAGAGAAGGAGAACAACGGTGAAAGCAGAGGAAGGAGTGATGTGATGTGGCCGCCAGCCAAGGGACGAGGGCAGCCCCTGGAAGCTGCAAAAGGTGAGGATGGAACACCTTGATTTTAGTGCCATAAAATCCATTTTGGACTTCTTGAACCTGACAACTGTAAGACAGCACATTTTAAGACTCTTAGTTTGTGGCACTTGGTTTAACAGCAATGGGAAATTACTCTGTTCCCTTTGGCAAGAGTATGGGTGACAGTGTGTTCTGTCAACAGGAGGCACATAAGGTCTGACCATCCCTCTTTCTAGAATGTTAGCCACTAGCTATGCTCAGTGCCAACATCACTAATTCACTGAGGTAGCAGAAGGGTGTTCTGTTTCCATCACTTATTGTTAATTTATTAGTTGGGATGCTGCTATAACGAGATGTTTCAACATGGTACCATTCATCACACAAATGGGAAAGGAAGGGTAGATGCTTTCTCTTCCCCCTTTGCTTGCCCTGACTCGAGATAAAGAATTGATTCCCTTTCATCCTCTGTAGATGACCAAATTGTGTTTCTTAAAGAATGGATCTGTGAAGGGCTCAGTCCATTACAATCGAAAACTTTACTGGAGCTCAGTTTGTCCCTTCCGTGGCCAGTGGGGACCCCCAGGTGGGCTTCTGAGCCCCTTGGATGACCATAGCTGTTTGGAACACTTCCTTGCTTTCCAGATGAACAGGATGTCCCAGGCCCAAGAAGGCTTGCTTTCTTTTAGAGGGAAATGAAATTTCCAAACCACAGTCAAAACACTGGTGGACAAAGCCTATTTTACTGAGATCTCTTGCATATTCTTGCACATGATTTAATTGATTTTGCACATAAAAATGACTTTCAAAATTTATTTATTATAGAAATAATTATTAACAATTCATTTAATATAAATAAAAATATAATCAAGTTTGAATTTACCTAGAGAAAAACATTGGTTCCATGTTTATTAATGAAGTGTTAAATGTAGTCAAAATATGAATGGTTTTTGATATTCTGTGTACACCAGTTGGTGTTCTAAGATTAAGAATCTATCTCTTCTCAAACATAGTTTTGCAACAGTCTTCTGATATGTCTGCCTCACCTATATATTCTGCCTGCTGATGAAAACTTTACATCTCTAACACAACTTTAACAATATATATTCCTTGCTCAATATGCCGTCTCCCCAGCTAAAGTCTAAATATCTCAGTTGGCCTTAAGGTAGCAAACCCTCCTTCCTCTGTCCCTGTTGACTTTATTTTCAACTATTCCATTTCTCATCGTTAATTCTAAGGCATCTCTCAAACTTTGCATTCTCGTCAACCAGCTGTCCTCTGATGCTAGTTTGGTTTTTGGTATATGGAAATTTCAACCAACTACTTATTATCTGTGCCAACCAGGCCAGTTTATTAACGTGGCAGAGCTCATTTTCCTCTACCAGGGATAATCTCCCCCCTTTCAAAGCCCGCTGTGAGGACTGAATCGTCAGGTTGGCATGGAGCACAGCACTTGGCACAAAGGAGGCCCGAATTGGTGTTCACGCCAGCATCAAGCCGTTCTCAGACACTCGGAATCTCCCCCATTCGTCTCCATGAATCCAGCTCCCACCGTTTTCCAGGTCTGGCCAAGCGCTCACTGTTTCCGGAGCAGGTGTGGCTCCGCTCGGTCCAGAACGGTCTGCCCAGTAGTTCGGCTCATCGTGTTTGTTCCTTGCACCAGGACGTCGCTACGGCGTGATTAAATACTTGCATTTTAAATTATCTTCTCACCCATGCTGTCCTTCCCTCTGCCTTATTGTAGCTTCCTTTGAGGAAAAGGATTTGCCTTTGCTGATGGCTGCCTTGGAGTTGGTGGTGTGCAAAGGGCTCATGGAGAGTTGTGAGCTTAGAGTGTGGTGAATGAAATGGGTAATGAGCATGGAAACCCATGCTGGTGCACACACAGACACACAGACACAGACACACAGACATGCAGACACACAGGGACACACAGACACACAGGCACATATGGACACAGAGACATAGGGACACACAGACACACAGACATATGGGCACAGACACACAGGGACACAGGGATGCAGAAAGACAGACACATGGGCACACATAGGCTCACAGAAATACATGAAGACAAAGAGACATAGAGACCCACATATGGGGACAGACACATGTAAAGACTGCTACAGGTGCCTGCACTCATCCATGATAATTTCTGCCCTCTCGAGTGTGCTGCGGAGGCTGAGCGAGTCCGTGATGGGCAGTGCCTTTGGGGGGTGCTGGCGCTCCCGGTGGTCCTGGCCCTGCTGTGTGCCGGCACGGGAGGGGCCCAGGGAGGCCTGGCACTGGCTGAGCAGAAGGGGCAGGGGGCTGGGGTGGCCGTGTGAGGTGCTCTGTGACCAGCGTCAGGGCGTCTGACGGCGGGTGGCCGTGAGGCTTGGGACCCGGGAAGGCCGAGCCGCGGCGTTTTGGGCTGAGTAGGTGCCCAGTGACGCGGCTTCCCAAGGCGGAAACCCTCTCTCGTGTTAGGCGACTGCAGTTGACAAACACGTGGGGCCGCAGGCGACCTAAGCTCTTTATGTAACCCGTGAGCAATGGGGGCTCAGAGAGCGGGAGGCCGGCGGGCCCCGTGTGCACAGCTCAAGGTCACAAGGGGCTCGCTCTTGGGGACCTCCAGGTGCCTGAGCTCCCCCTGGACAGGAGCCGGGAGTTGGGCTCGTGCCTTATCCCTGCCCCATGCTGCCGCGCACCTCTTGCTTGGAAGAGTGTGTAGGAGGACGTGGAACCAGCATGTTCTCTCCCCGCTTGCCTTCCCTGGGACTCTTCTCTGTTTCTTCTCATCTCTCTGCCCTTTGCTTCCTTCGGCCAACCCCATATGCCACTGCCGTGTACACGGAATTCGCCCTGTGTCCTCTTTCCTAAGACGGGCTTCACCCAGCACCTCTTCCCCTGGCTCTCACGTCCCCCTGACCAGAGCCTGCTGCTCTGTGGCAAGCAGGTTACATGGCAGCAGGGGTCGGTGGGGCACAGAGAGGAATGAAAGGGGAAGACACAGAGGTTCCAGAAGCCCTTCTCTTCCAGGCTGGGAGGTGCCTGCGGCCTCAGGTGTGATTTGGGGTGTGGGTGGGAGTGGGGGGCCAGCAGAGCAGGGGTCCCCGGGGCTGGCTCTCTCCCTGGGTGTCCCTGACCTGCAGCTGGCATCTTCCATCATCATCGTCGTGAGGGGAGATGCGTGTCGTGCACGCCCAGCATTTCCTCCCAGTTAATTCTCTGTTTCCAAGTGGGTTTTACCACCAGCTCCACTGAAGTGATTTGACAACCTCGAAATATTATTTGGACTCGGGGGCCTGAGAATGGACAGTTTTATCATCTAATTGTAAAAATGTCCTCCTGCGTGAGCTCCGAGGACAGGGGTCTTGTCACCAGGGATTTGTGCACCCAGATGCGGCTGTCGAGTCCGTTTCTCTCTACTGGCTTTGTCAGCCGCCTGCCTGCAGGCCTCAGCTTCCCGGCTGACCCACCACCTTTCAATTGTGAACAGTTTATTTAAGAATGTATTTGCATATACTGTGAGGGTTATAACTATTTATATAATTTGTATTTTATTTCAGAAACAGAGTAGCCAATTAAACTGTCTTCGGTATCAGATTCTCTGAGAAAGACATTAAACAGTGACATTTTTCCCTTATGTTCCATGAGTTACTTTAAAAATAATTAGGGCACTGAAGTGTTTGCTAATAATATGTTAGGAGGTATAATGACTGCTTTTCCAAAGAGTTTCTCTACTAGTAAAGTTATTTTTTACTTTAAATTTAAAGATAATTTTTTTTCTCTCATTTTGGGTTATAAATACCAAGAGTAATCAAGAAGGGATAAAACAATCTTTTTTTAATAGAAGATTTTTTTATTATTTACAAGAATGAAGAAATGGAAATGACCAAAATAGCAAAGGTTAAAAGGACACAGTTATACCCACTCGGTGGCATATTTTGCAATTCCTGAATTTTTTAGATGAGTGTTTATAACTGAGATAGTCTTGTGCTATAACATGAAGCAAAGCCACAGTTTTGCACGCAGTATAACACAGACATTTAAAAGGAGACTGAAGGCTAGACAAAACATTTTGTTATTGACTTTGATGGTAGGAGTATACAAGTCATACCTTCCTTCCTCCTTGTTGCCCATTTTCTATAGTAAACATATATTATTAATTAGAGGGGAAGGGGCACAGTTAAGTGGTTTTAGCCTGGAAAATAATGCCCCAGCATATGGACATCTGGCTTCATTTCGCTGCAGAGTCTTCTGAAAGTGAGTGCTCCCGGACCTCTGGGTGCTGAACACAGTCCCAGTGGGGTTGCTGTGCTCACCTGGATGTCGGCCCTGTCAAGCCCGTGTGCAATGACCCCGCTGGAGGGACAGAGACCCCATGAATGGGAGTCCCTCCTGACTGCCTGGGAGCCTTCCGCTGTGCCGTGACCTTTGCTGGGGCTTGGCATTTGCTCAGGGCTGTTGAGTTTTCAAAGCCCTCTGACATTTGCTGTGGATCCTTACACCCACCCCAAGGGCCAGGGGGGACTCTCCGTTTCATGATGCGAAAACCAATGTTCAGAGAGATTCAGTAACCTGCCCTGGGCAGGGGTGAGCACTGACAGCCGCCAGGGCTTCTCACTCCAAATCCTGGGCTCCCCCAGCCACAGCTCTGGCTTCTGATTTCCCAGCCGTGTGCTGTGTGGGGGAACTTGGCATAGCTTCCTCCATGAACTGTCATTGTTTGATTTAACATAATACACACACGTGAGGTTAAGAATTTGGATTTATGATCTTTTCCTCAACCTGGCTACTAGCTTCTGCCTCATGAATTTCCTCATTCCAAAGACAAGTTCCCAGGGGTCCTGGCAAAGACTCCGGCTGCACGATCCCCTTCTTCAGCCTTGCCTGCACCCTCAGTCTTCCCGGCAGAGATCTAGGTAAGCCAGAGCAACTCAGAAGCCTGGCTCCCAGGTGTTCCCTTGAATGTGTCCAAGAGCCCAAACACCTGCACAAAATGCTCTGTCTGGGATGCGTCCACAGTGCGGGGTGAGGTAGAAGGAATGTTTCTCGCTGTACTGCTGGATTCACAGGAACACATCCAGAGGCTGGTCCCTGCTTTCCATCAGGAGGGTCATGTCTGCCTCAGGGCAGTATGTAAATGCCGCCAGCCCCAGAAGGTCAGGGGGCGACCCCCAGCACAGTGCCCGGCTCAGCGTTTATAGGATCCCACCAGCCTCTGGAAGAAATGGCTCCTCCAGCACAGCATGGCCAGGGCGAGACCCGCTGTCCCAGCCACAAGCATGGGGGGCCGAGAGTCGGAGGTCCTGGGATTGCCCGTAGAAGCCAGGCAGGACCACTGCTGTCAGGGCCACCTGTGCCACCTTCAGCTGAGACACGTACCTGCAGGCCCTGATGGCACCAAACGCACAGACCGTCGTACTTTCTCTTCCTCTGTGTCTGCCAGATTTTCCTTCAAGGTGGATGACCTGGTCCCCAGGTAGCTCCTGGGATTTCACTCCCTGCAGCACCATGGCCCACGGAGAGGCCGTCCCCGCAACCAGGGTACAGCTCGGAGAGGTGCAGCCGTGACCTCGCCTGTGGCTGGAGGGCTGAAACAATCTTCTAGATTTAAAAATCCTGGCTTCCGTAGTCTTCCTCTAGTCCAGGAAGGGGGAGAGCAGCAGCCTGTTCTCAAGGTCACAGCCTCCGTCACCCTTCCCCACTGTCCTGCTTGTTGAGGAAGCGATCTCTGTATCACTGGCTTCTCTCTGCCGTGTAGCAGCTCCGTGACTCAGCATCTTGCGTTTTCAGTCTTCTCGTGGGGAGCTGGCAGTAATGGGAGCTAATTCACAAGCCCCCAAGTGGGCCTCACTCCCACACGCATCAACAGCTCCCACTTTGTCGGGCAGCTTCTGAGTCCCGTTCTGTGAACATGTGGGCTCAGCCTTCCCCATGCCCCCTGAGCCCACAGCCATCCCATCCTCAGTTAACCTGAACGTGTTCAGAAGGCAGCTGGAGCCCCAGCTCCTGTGGGAGCCTCTCCTAGGGAGCCCTCGCTCCGCACCCGCCAGGCCTGGCTTAAGGAGCCTTGAACAGTGCACAACCTTACCAACCGCACCACACCCTCTGCACTGTGGAGATGCACATCCTTGTCTATCCTCACAGCTGCTCCGGAAGATTCTCAAAAGTAGGCCTTTGATGTGTAGACTTCGTAGACCCAGGATGTGCTCATGGCAGGACACAATCGATGCTTTCTCAGTAAGTGAATGAGGCAGTGAACTTGTCACTACTGGAGCAGAGTATGTGATCTTAGCATACAGATCATGTCAATTTTCATCCTTCAGGGCTTTTGGAAAACCGAACATGTACCTGAGAACAAAGGAGTCCTTGCCGGATCGATCCTCACATCATCTACCTGAAGACTTTTCAAATCACTGCTGTACTGTGGTGGGTTGAATGGTGCTCCTCAAAAAGATCCGCCCAGGTCCTCACCCCCGGGCCTGTGAATTGACCTTCCAGGGACACTTGCTTGGAGAAAGGGCCTTTGCAAATGTAAGTAAGTTAAGGATCTCGAGTTGAGCTCGTCTTGGATTACCTGGGCAGGCCCTAAACCCAGTGACGAGTGTCCTTAGAGGAGACGGAAGAGTCAGAAGCAGAGACTGCAGATACGGCCACAAGCCAAGGGGCCCTGGAGCCACAGGAGCTGGACAAGGAAGGAAGGGCTCCCTAGAGCCTTGGGAGGGGGCTCAGCCCTCCTGACACCTTGGTTGACTTCTGGCCTCCAGAACGCTGAGAGAATAAATTTCTGTTAAGGCAGCCAGTTTGTAGTGAATTTTGTAGCAGCAGCAGGAAACTAATGCAGGCACCAAATCACATTTGAGGCAGGTACGGCCCCTGGGCTTGGATGGCGGTGACATCCCTGGCCAAGCCCCCTCTCTGCCCCGGGCTCCCATCAGAGCCAAGCCCCAGCAGCCACTGGGTTCCCAAAATGCTTCCACTGGCTGCCTGGAAACTGTCTGCTGAAGTCAAGTGATAACACCAACTTTTCTGACACTCCTCCAGTTCTAAGAAGCATTTGACGGCTCTCCCGTCTCATCCCACATATTGTTTGTAAATGAGCCATTAAAGAAGCCCAAGTCATCATAACGTTTCATTTAACTAACTTCTATCCATTGGTTTATTCATTGCAGTATGTGATGTTGTATTTATTGGGTCTCTACAATATGTGAGACATTTGCTTCACCATGCAGTGGGTGGGGAAATGGGGGGGCAAGTGGGGCCCCCTCGTCGTGCAGACAATAAACTTGCATGTCTTCAAGAACTTTACATGGTAGTACACACTACACTTTGGAAACCTTGTTGACTTAGCTTTTCAAACACAGAATAGGTGTGTTCTTATTTCTTTTCGTTAAATACCTGGGGGTGGAATTACTGGCTCATGTGATAGAATCTGACAATTCTTCATCTAAAGTTGGTTGTAACATTTTACATTTTACATTCCAGCCTATTATATGAGAGTTCTGGTTAGAACACATACTTTCCAACATTTGGTGTTGTCAGTCTTTATCGTAGCCATTCTAGTGGGCGTGAAGTGCTATCTCATCGGAATTTTCGTTTGCATTTCACTGATGACTAATGATTTTGAGAACATTTTTATGTGCCTGTTAACCATTTGGGTGTTTTCTTTTGTGAAGATTCTTTTAAATCTTGTTCTACTTTATTGCGTTGTTTCTCTTTTTGCTGTGGAGTTGAAGAAGTTCTTTATATATTGTTATGTTAGTCCCTTATGAGCTAAAGATTTTGAGAATAATTTCTCCCTCTC
>PVKY010005665.1:0-17066 GCA_004027775.1 Bradypus variegatus
CTGGGGCTTTTTTTCTGACTCTGTGGGTTTTATCTCTTTTAAAGGACTCCAGTAAAAGGATTAAGACCCATGTTGGGGCAACTCCTCAGTTGAAATATCCTAACAAAAAGGTCCCACCCACAACAGGTCTGCACCCACAGGAATGGATTAAAAGAACATGGCCTTTTCTGGGGTACATCACAGCTCCAAACCAGCACACCCACATCCCCAGGCATCACATTGTATTGGGAGGCTCTGAAAAAAACAACAAAATAAAAAAATTGTAATAGCATGTGCTGGGCCATCCTGTTCCCAAAGGGGTATAGCTCAGAGGGGAGGACCATGGAGAACAGGATAAGACGCCTGGGATGAGGGGCCTGTGGGTGTGTCTTTGGATCAGGAAGATGATGTCATATTCATGGGGATGTCATTGTCTGAGGGGAATTTTTTCTTTAGTAAACAATTTAAGTAACAGACTAGTATATCAGCAGCTGAGCTTGAAACAAAAGAACTGAAAGCAGGGGATGCATTCAGGAGCGGTGCAGAAAGCGGCACAGGTGTTCTATCTTCCTAGGTTTCAAAAGGAAGCCAAGGAGAACATTTTTGATTCAGTCCTGTATCTTTCCACTGTCTCTTCTTTCTGAGTCCTTTCCGTAAAAACGAAAGAAACTTGTGAGTACCAAGTAGCAGACATGGTTCCCCTTTGTTTCATTTATAGCTATCTGTGAGAGTCTGTCATCCTTGTTTTACAGGTGGGGAAACTGAGATTGAATAATTTGCCCACATCACACCGCTAGAAAGAAATGGAATGAATGCCAGCTGAGGTCAGCCTGACACCAAAACCCATGGCTTGCCCCCTCATCAGGCAGCCTCTAAGAAAGAAGTTCCGGATCATTTGAGAAGCCATCTAATCTGACTTCTGCAGAAATGTGCTATATTCCACTGAGACTGTCTCCACATCCCAGTTTTTACTGAAAGGGGCTGTGGAGAGATCTAGCCAGGCCCCAGAGAGGCTGTTCTAGTGTTAGCTCTGTCTCTGTGTGACTCAGCAAGCCTCCTTGGCTCTTGGAGTCTCTGTTTACTCATTTCTAAAACACAGGTTGGACTAGATCCATGGTTCTCAAACTTGCTGGTGTCAGGACCCCTTTACACTTGAAAAAAACTGAGGACCCCAAAGAGCTTTTGTTTACATGAGTTATGTATTAAAATATTTGCTTTTTTAACAATTAAAACTGAGAAACTTTTAAATAATTTTCCAAAACAAACAGAAATTCAGTGAGATTTTGACAATTTTGCAAATCTCTTTAATGTCTGGCTAATTGGAGACAGATGGATTCTCAGATCTGCGTCTGTAGTGAATCTCATCCCTATCACATGGCAGGTAGCCTTGGGAAAAGTCCACTGCACACTCATGAGAGAGAGAGAGAGAGAGAAAGGCAGCAAATAACATCCTACCGTTATGTGAAAATAGTTTTGTACTCGCAGATGCCCAGAAAAGGCCTCAAAGGACTGCCAGGGGTTCCCAGCTGCACTTGTGAGATTTGTTGTTTCTCAAAGGGTGATCTGCCAACCACCTGCAAGTGTTTCCTGGCCTATCCCAGATGGGTGAAATCAGAATTCCCATTTAACAAGCTTCCCCATGCAATTGCTTGCACACTGGGGTTGGGGAACACTGAGTTGGAAGAGCTCCAAGATTCCCGCCAATCTAGTGTATCCTAAGGTACACAGTGACTGTTTGGGCAGAGCTTTTGCCACTGCACTCACTGAAGCTGCCTCATTTCTCTGATTTTCCTGGCTACATCCATATCCATTCCCTGTCTCCTGTCACTTCTTTCTCCATTCAGGGACATGGGGGCAGCCAGGTAACTTGCTTCTAGCTTTAAAATAAATTCTAGGCTTGCTTACAGCGATACATTTCTGCATCCAATGAAAGCAAGAATGAAGGAAGGAAAGGACTCATGGGAGGGTGACATCCTTCCCCTCAGGAGGGCCTGCTCTAACCTTTGCCCCTGGGTACCTCTGTACCATGAGTCAACCACAGTCTCTGGGAAGCATTTCAGGCAGTGGGAAAGTGTAGACAGAAAGGAAAAACTACCTTCAGGAGTGTAGGGCCTGGATAGAACAGGCAAATGTGGAAGTAATTCTAGAAAAAGAACAAATCAATACAAAGAATGCCTCTAGTGAAATCAACCCAATATATAAAGAAATGCATTTACACAAGATAAAGTCAATTGTGACATCATTTTAAAAAATTCAGAGTAAGATTCCATTGTTGTGCTCAAAAATACTGTTACTGTGATTTAATTTATACACAGCTTCCACTAGAAAATCATTGCTGTAGTGCAGCATTTGCTCCATAACCATTATTATAACAGCAGCTGTTAAAGCCTGCGTTATAAAGTGCCCCGTGCACATGTGCTGGCAATAGCCTTGGCCCGCATCAGACACAGGTGGGCAATCAGCTGTGTGACTTTTTTAAGCAGACATCTGGGAAGCACTCCCCACGTTAGGCGACACGAAGAATTCACAGAAAAACAAAAGATCTTAAAATGTCCTGGAGGAGATGAGCATTGTTCACAGAAACTGTTGTTGCAGGCAGGCAGGGCTCCGTGCTCTCAGGGACAAGCTATCTGGGGGCGCCTTGGGGACTTCTGAGACCTGCATTTCCTAGGTGGTGTTTCATGCCCTGGTCATACCTTCACCAATACGGTCCCCCCTTTTCTCGGCCGTAAGGGAAGGGGTCCGATTACATGATCTCGGGGCCTGATCAAAGGACTCAAGCCCTGTCCTACCACAATGAAATGAAGCCATTTACCGCCAGCGCTCTCTGCGCCTCCGTTTCTTCGCCTGCAAGAAGGGGGTGATATTACCCACCCAGGGTCAACTTTTGCCGGCACCTCCCACGTGTGCCTACAAACAGCGTCGGAGTTGAGGGGCTCGGCTGTAAACGCGCCGCGCTGCGCGGAGGAAGGCGCGCGGGACACGCGGGCGAAGGCGCCCCAGTGCCCGGGACCTCTCCGCGCGGCACAACGCGAGTGGCCCTCGTTCAGGCCGAGCACTGACCGCCCTCTTCGCCCGCCGCGCCCCTCCATCCGCACCAAACCCTGAACGCAGGCGGGAAGCCGAGGAGGCGGCCGCGGCATCAACTCAGGCCGCACTTGCGCCTCCGCCCGCGCCAGACACCGTGCCCCGGGCCCGCTCGGCGGCGATGCCACTGAAGTGCTCGGCATTCTACTGATCTGGCTCGGGGAGTGGGCGGGCCCGCTTAACGTCAGGTGGTCTAACAGGCGTCGGAGCGGACCAATGGCGTGGCTGCATCTCTCCGCCCCTCCCTTCTGATTGGCCAGCTCAGGAAAGCCGGGCGGTGAGCGGCCTCAGCCCTCAGGGGCGTGCGGGAGCGCGAGTGAGAGCTTCAGTCGCCGGTGAGCGGAGCGTCGTGTGCTTCTCAGCTCTCCTCAGTTTTGCCCTGTCCGCCGCCGCCATGGCCCAGTGAGTGACTCGCCCGCGCGCGGCCGGGGCGGGGAGAGGAGCTCGGACCCTCGGGCTGGGGTCTGGCGGGTTCTCCCTGACGCCGAGAGCGGATGCGCCCTCCGACGTCTCGGCCCGGGGGTCTCGAGCCCGGGCTCGTGGGGGCCCCGAACCCGGCGCTCCAGGTCTCAGCGCCTTCGGCCCGAGGCCGCCCCATCCCGAGCCCAGCCCGCAGGCTTCCCGGCCCCGCAGACCCAGCCCCGCTGCGCCTCTTGGCGGCGAGGGCTCGGGGCGGATCCGCCTTCCTGGGAAGGGCCGGGGCCGGCAGGGCGCGCCGGGGGCAGCGGGCAGCACTGGTCCCCAGGGAGCCGGCCTCGGCCCTTCCCTCCCCTGAGGGAGGAGGCTGGACGGCCGGACCTCTCTTCCTGCAGATCACGCCCGGCCTGAGCGGAGTCCTGGCCGGGGCTTCACTGCTCGAGCGGGAGACCAGGACACCTGTAATAAAAAATAAGGAGCAGACCCAATAGAACCAAGAGATGACATGCCAGGAATAACTTCCCAAGTGCATGTTTAATTTACATCAATAGAAACTCAGGTTCCTTGAAGCGGGAGAGTGTGGGGTCGTCTGTTTATAGTTGCATGGGAGGCTGCGTTACCTGGATTCTACATTGGAGGAGGGTGTAGGGGGCACAGAAGAAAAGAAAAGCTGTTGTGTCAAGACCTAGACGTTTCTGGAGTCCTGCGTTGGAATGAATTAAGTGGTACTGGCACATTTCTCTTTGCTCTTTCCCCCCTTCTTTCAGAGCTGATATCGCACTGATCGGATTGGCTGTCATGGGCCAGAACTTAATTTTGAACATGAATGACCACGGCTTTGTGGTAAGTTGTAGGGACACAGTGTCTTCTCTATTGGGTTCTTGGTGTGCGTTAGCTAGAGCTAATGAGAGCCCATGTAATTTGGAAACATATGTATATGCTCCATTGCTGCTTAGGACATTTTTCCTAAAGGAAGAAGCAGCACTTTATGTGTGTGGGAGGGCAGGCTCTACAAGTCTCAGAGGAAGAGGAGTCCTGCTGAATGTATTTGTCTGTTGTGTAAGGTTTGCAGTGGGGATAAATGTATCACTATCTTAAGTGATAGTGGCAAGGGAGAAGAAATCCTGCTGGGTATATGGAACTTTGTTGCCTAATGAGATTTGGGAATGGTGAAGATTTTATCTAAATGCTAGACTGGCTTGGATGCAATGTTGTCACTGACAGAAGACAGAGCTCCTTCTAGAACTGGCTGTTTCCTCTGTCTGATTCTGAGTCCCAATTAGTGACAGACTAGCCTGATAGGCCATGAGGCAGCGAAGCTAAGCCGTCCTGCTCAGGTGGCTTAGCTTCACTGTGCCCAGACAGCCCTCGAACACATGGGAACTTAACCAGTTAGTTAACAAGGAGGAAAAGGCAGGGTCTGACCTCCCTAAAACCTTGGGCAGAATGGAAATTCCACTTTTCACGTGGTCCATTCATCAAGATCTTCTATATCCTTGATCTTATCAGGCTTTTTTTCCTTCTAGGTCTGTGCTTTTAACAGGACAGTCTCCAAAGTTGATGATTTCTTGGCCAATGAGGCAAAGGGAACCAAAGTGGTTGGTGCTCGCTCCTTGGAGGAGATGGTCTCCAAGCTGAAGAAGCCACGGAGGATCATCCTTCTTGTGAAGGCTGGTCAAGCTGTTGATGACTTCATTGAAAAACTGGTGAGGCCAGCTTTGCTCCCAGCAGCTACTAGCCTGATAGAGCGTTCCTTGTTCCTTCCATTAGCCATTTAGCTTCTTTTTGCTTCAGCGATTTCTTTTATCTGAACATCAACTGCTCGGTTCTGACATAACCTTGGTTGAATGTCTCAGTGTCTGTGAACTTGATTGGCATGGATTAAGTCATACCATATCCTTCGGTGGTAATAATTTCTTACATATAAAATTTGGGGAACCCTAAGAGACACTTCAGTAAGAATTCATTATCAGTAAGAATAGGAACAGGAGGGGGGGTGGGCTATAATGTGGAGGCGCATGGTGGTGGCACCCACTGAGCCCAAGAGTCCCCCATCGGTGCTTAGGGTCTGAGGTGCACCAGCGAAATGGCCGCTGCGGCCCCAGAGGGAACAGAGAAGAAAGCCACGAGGCAACACTGTGCGTTGTGGCCCCTCCAGCAGCCACACCCAGAGTGAGGCAAAAGAGAAAGAAGTAGTCTAGAAAATATAAAAGAAGAATGGGTTTGTGAAACAGGATCTGACAACCAACCTCTTAGTGACAGCCAGCAAATTGCGAATATTCTGTTGACAGCCTTTTTGAGGAAGCACAGAAGGTTTGTCCCAAATGCTTGTCACGAACTGAAAAAAAAGAAATGGGTAGATGTTAGTATAACATTATGGAAAAATGGGTTGACAGTCGATGATTTCAGAAGTTATTCTCATGGTGCAAGTAAATAGTTTCTGAACTCCATCAAAAAGGGGGAATTACATTTAGAATGACAGGGAATTTTTGGTAAAGAAGAGGTGGATATTAAAGTTGAAGATAAGAAAAATGAAGTACATATGTCAAAGAAGCGTGTATTCCAGCCCTTCTCAGTACAGGGTCACAGACTAGGAAGTGCCACACTAAAGATTGTTTCTAAAGCAGAGCATTGCAGTTGAGAATGAAAGTAATATGTCTGCTGCCCCACTGAACAACTTGGAACCTATCACTAATATACAGATCTGGTTGGTCAATGGGAGAAGGATCATCCAGAAATTTAACATTTCTTGTAGGGTAAGCCACATCAAAGACTTCATTGAAAAATACCAAATATCTCAAAGAAGTCCTCCCTTTTCTCTGGCCACAGCTCTCCCTTTCCTCAAATTGCTGATGAAACACACACCAGAAGAAGCAGATTTACAGAATGCTGTCATCATTCAGAGACTCCAAAAAGCAGGACTTGCATAGCATTGATTTTTGATAGACTAAGTGGAAAACTTGCGGAGAAATGATGGTTGTAAATAATCATGAAAGCCAAAATGGGGGAAAGGAAGTGTCAGATTCACTGGACTTTGATTCAAGTACTAGTTAACTCTCTTCTGATGAGATTTCTTAAATAAGTACAAGTTAGCACAGTAAAATATGACTAATAACTGTATCCAATGTACATTTTCCAAAATGCTGCTCAGAGAGAAAAATATACTTATTTTCAAAACCAATTATCAATATAAGGTATATCATATTAACTCTATCATTTATAATCTTAATATGATATACATAACCAAATACATTCACAATATCATTCTCATTCAAAGCAATATATATTACCTTCCCAAACAGCAGTGATTTATTAAAATATTAGCTGTTTCAAATTTGAAAGAGCAGTAAATTTAAAAATTACACATTGCAGATTAAAAGTATCAGTGTAATTCTTTCATAATAGAGACGCAATCAAAGGGCAGAATGATACTGTTTTCACCCCAGCTATGCCTAAACCTCATAGTGTTCTCAGTTTATTCTCTGATGACAAGATATACTCAGATATTAATTTGGCAACAGTATCTAAGATGTATTGTCATTTAAGAATAAAATTTTCTAGTTTGGTATAATTCAATATTATTCTGCCTACTCACATTTCTACATTTTCTAAAGATATAATTTTTAAAAAAATTATTTTCTCCCCAGAAACATTTCTATTTTATTTTATTTTGACAATCAGGTCTTTGTTTTTAGTTTACATTTGCTGTTAGCCATGTATCTGGCACCACTTAGAGGCTAATGTGCATGTTGTCACATTACTAATTAATAACTAGTTTTAAAACTGTATCATCGAAAGTATGGTTTTCCATTTCATTCATCATAGTCAACCTATATATACATTAAAGGTTGATTTATTGCATTCAGATGTCACCAGGGAAAACATGCTTTGTTTCTTAGACCTAACTAAAACCAGTTAGACTTCAGTATTTCACTGTCAGATTAAATTCCCTCACTTAAAAATATATATATATATGGATAGGAACGACAGTAGTTTTTGTGTGCTCTCTATCTTTGATTTTGAAAAGATTTTGCAGTTCCAATGGTGTATTTATTTATGAATGTTTAGTGCTATTCACCAGTCAACCTGAATAGCCAACTTTAGAAATATATACCATTTTTCTTAGTATCCCTACAGAGCAACAGTTTCAAATAGTTGTGTAATTTAATTTAATATGCAAAAAGAGACCTTAGTGAATCTTGGGATCTGTGATTAGTGGATACTTATTTTTGTACCAGTTTGTTGGCTTTAGCAAATAAATCTTTTTGGAAGAAAAGAGATATGTTTGTGGATGAAGGGCAACCAGTGGAAATAATCTATTTCAGGATTCATAAACAATTCTACAGGAACAGCTCTGAAAAAAATCAAGCCACTACCAGTTTGGGAGAAAAGTTTTGTTGTAAGAGATATAGTAACAGTAAACAAAGGAAAGGCATGAACATTCCTTTTCTAGGAAGTGTTAACAGTAGGGTTCTTTCTGCAGAGAGGGATTTGTAACTACTGCACTGCCATTTTTTTAAATGACCTAGAAAGGAAGGGCATTCTAGCTCTTTGTGTTGTGAGATGCCAAGCTGCCCATATTAGCTTCACACAAGATGGGCTTAAAAACTGTAGATAATTTTTCTGAATCAGAAAATGTTAAATAATGTAACTAGTGCCTTGTAGTGAGGGGAGATTGAATAATAAACAATAAAGCAAGTCTAATTGATGTGCCATAGGAAGATATTCTTGTTCAAAGTTCAGTCTCTTGCCTCCCCTGAACAGCGGTGATCAAAACCATTTGTTTGATACATATTCATTTGATACGTATTTACTGGACCCCTACTCTGTTCCAGACACAGAGATATTACAGGAAGTGATTAAATTTTTTGGAGTTAGTCCTAGCTGTAGTGTTTGAGGATATAAATGAGATGGTTTTGAAATGTATTTGAAATATTAAATTTTCCAGGTTTACAAAAGTAGGCTTTGTTTCTTGTAAGATCTTAAGACTAGTTCAGGGGACTGACCTCAGTTGTGTAGGGTTCCGACTGGGTTTGCTAGGCCTGAGCTTTCAAATAGGGAGCTAAGGGTCTAGCCCTCGCTACCAAGAGGACTACTGAAGAGTAAGTAATACATACTTTTAAACCGGGCTTGTGCGGGGATACTTTGGTTTTAATTAGTGGTAGTATGTTTTATTTTTGCCTTTGGTTTCTCTGGTCCACCTTAATGCTAGCGTCTGGTTGCAGGTTCCGTTGTTGGACACTGGTGATATTATCATTGATGGGGGAAATTCTGAATACAGAGATACCACAGTAAGTGTTCTTTTCTTAAGTCCAAATTCTTCTGAGTGATGAGAACATTCCAGAAAAAAGCATCAGTGTCACATGTAGGACAACAGAGTGAACTGTCCTGTGGCACTGATATTTGGGGTTTGGTTCTCAGACACACTTGATAGATGAGGTTCTCGTCAGTCACGCTGTGACTCAAGGGAATGACCGCTGCATAGGCACAGCAGGCTGAGAGTTTGTGCGGAACTTGTCCCCTTCTTCCACGAATTCATGATGCATCGGTATATAAGCATGTCTCTGTCTCCTTGGCTTGGGGGAAGTCCCTGTATGCTTTTGAAGTGCTGGATGGCAGTAAGTTGTACCTGCATTAAATTGCCTCTTAATTAATTGAGTCTTATTGTACAGGGTCTTTTCCAGTAAAATGTTAATGTATGTCTGGCTTAATTATATTCCTTTGGGGACAAGGTAAGTATCTTGAATGTCCATGGATATTTTTTTTTTAATTCCCAAATTGAAGGGATCAGATTTCTTGAATGATCAGATTATTCCTGGATTCCTGGATCATTTCATGTCAAATGTGGGATCTTCACTCTTATCTCTTGTCTCCTCTCACTCACTGTGGGAAACATATTTTGGAAGCATAATGCAGTTAATTTTCTCTCCTCTAGAGACGGTGTCAAGACCTCAAGGCCAAGGGAATCTTGTTTGTGGGAAGTGGAGTTAGTGGTGGAGAGGAAGGGGCCCGGTATGGCCCGTCACTCATGCCAGGAGGGAACAAAGAAGCCTGGTAAGTGCCGACAGCACACACCCCCCACCCCATTTCAGCACAAGGGAGCCTGAACTTGGAGAGAGAGTGGGCCATGAGCAGTCATGGCCCTTGATCTCTGTGGTGCCCTGAGTGCTGGAATAGGAGATAATGGAAATATTTCTCTTTATCGTTTTGCCTACTCCTTTTGCCTTTTCCTTTGTCATTTCCTCCAAGACTGATAGTGGTTGTCCTAAATAGGCTTAAAGGGTTCAGAGGCCTATAGTAAAAGACAGTTCAGAAGATGTCCTAAGGACTTAAGACTTAGGAGTAAGATCTGCCTCTTTTAGCTGATTTGTCATCCCAAAATAACTTTATTCACTCACTGTGCGTTATGGAAAAATCTGGCTGGGCTTCTTTTGTCCCTAGGAGCTGGGTAGAAAATTTTTATTTGACTTGGGGAATAAACAAATTTCATGCTGTTCCCTGTGCCACATCTAGGAGGAAGGGGAAGCCATTGATGGAGAGGTGCTTTGGTGCTGGAAAGAAGGGATGCGTGAGGCATGGGGGTGGGGATGAGTGGGAGGGAGAAGCAAAGTGGAAAGACGCAAGAAATTAATTATACACAATGTGGTCTGAGGGGAAACACCACTGCTGAGACTGCAGAGAAGGAGAAAGCCATCTAGAGGAAGGTGGAGAGGTGGAGCAGAAAGAAAAGAGATAGCAAAGGAAGGGTCCTTTTTTGAGGGGATCTGGAACAGTGATATGATCTGAACAAATTTGACTTCCAAATATTCTAAAATTAGGCATTAAAGTATAGGAGTGATTAAACCTAACCCCAGGGTGAAGGATTTATGGGTAAAAGTGTTCTTTAAATTATCTCTGTGATATCTAAGCCTTGGGATTCTCCTCAGTACACTGAAATCCAGGAGCAGAGAGGCCCTTCCTGCTTCCCAGAAGCTCAACAGCACACACCCTGCCCAGGCGCCTTTGGGGATGCAGACAGTTCACAGGAAACGTTTGACACACGCAGTTGCTCTGATTGCTCATTTATTCGCTTTTCTCACACTGGAGAAAAGCAGAAGTGGAAAGGACGCCTTTACTTGAGACACTCACTGAAAGTTGAAGTTCTAAACCTTAAGGCATAGCTGTCTTAACCCCTAATCCTAAGTGTTAACTTTGCAGCTGCTGTTAGATTTTGTGTCTACATAAAAAATTTGTGAAGAAGCCTGCCTTGGTCAATAGTGACTAGAACAGTAAGGAAAAAGCTTCAGGAATTAACATGACTTCCTAGTGGAGCTGTGGGAGAAATAAAGAACAGCTGCTTTTCGAGTAATAATGGATGTATCTCTTGGAACTGTTGGAGGTTCTGTCAGTCGTTAACCTTGACCGAAACATCCAGAATCTCGCTGTACCTGATAATACTCCAGCCTAGAGGAAGAGGGTCTTTAAAGGAAATTTTGTGTCATTGCTCCTTGGAATCACAGCTGCTTCTTTTGCTACTGCAATAGAAATTTCTTCCAGTGCTCTGATGATGCTTCTGCCCAGTCTCTGTCTGTAATCTCAAAGCGGATTGCCTGCAACCTCTGGTTTGGAGCCCACCAGAATCTGGAGGAACAGGCAAGGCAGTCAGCATGGGACTAAAGTGTACTCTGAGGACTTAGTCATCTTCATTACTTTGTAACGGGTATTTGTGCCTCCCATTAGAAAGAAAACAAAATTTGGAAGGGGGGTTCTTGAGTATTTAATTTAATTGAAACACCAACCCCTCTCTTCTCAGCAACTGAGCTATATTGTTCCTCTCCTCAGGCCCCACATCAAGACAATCTTCCAAGACATCGCTGCAAAAGTAGGAACCGGAGAACCCTGCTGTGACTGGGCAAGTTCTGGCTCCTCTTTAAAGTTGGCATTGTGGGCATGTCTAAGCAACTGTGTGCTCAGAGCACAGGACCAGCTTTGTGACATGCGCTTCTCGGGCTTTAAGTTGTTAGCATAGCTGAAGGCTAAAATCGTGCCTCCTGTACATGTCAACATAGCTTGATTGAGCTGGGAGTTGACCATCTGTAGCCTTGAGACTGGTATTAAAATCAGCCCTCCTCGACACCTTAACATGATTAAGACTAAACTGGAACCTGTTGAGCTGGGGCCAAACATGACAGTCTTTGAGGGCAAGGATCTCTTGTTTAGGATTAGTTCAGTGATTCCTGGAACATCACTGCCCTGGGGAAGAGAGTCTAGGGAGAAGGGCTGCTGGGAGGGAAAGGGTCCAGAAGGTACGCAGTATGCTTTGGGAAACATTCCTATAGATTTTCCCCCTGGCTGGTAAAAGTTGAGTAAATGCTCAGGGAGGGCCTGCTGTGGCTGACGCTGGGTGGGGAAAACTGTGGAGAGAGGCCAGAGCCTGGTCTCAAGGGCCGGCGTCTTGAGAGAGGCCAGTACACAAAGTGTCTTGTTTTAGCTGTTTACATGCTTGTCTAACCAAGAGCAAAGTGGTCTGAGAGGACAGGAGAGCAGGGAAATGTTCCAACCAGGAACGTGCCTCAGTTTCCAAAAGTATGATAAATCGGCTTCCTTACCAATGTACAGTTTTATAATGTGTAAGAGGCATTTGAACAAAAGTGTGTCCACTAAGATATTTCACAAACTTCAAGGCTCTTTGTGTGCAAATGACTATAGTTAATTAATTTTCAACCTGTTTGAGAGGTAAAATTTTAAAAACCTACTTCTTAAGCCTTAAAGGTCATCATACATATCTTATTATATCAATAATGTAACTCTTCTTGTAAAAATAAAAACACTTGCTTGTTATAAAAAAAAAAAAATCAGCCCTCCCCAATTTATCTCTTAAGGAACAGGAAGGGTGAGGTAAGGTGAGTGTTTTTAGCCATGTTACTTCATGGCCGAAAAATGAACGTCAGAATCAAAAGTGGGATTTGCTTACCTGGGTGGAAGGAAGACTGAAAAGGCAGTTGCTGTGTCAGATATCCGGGCCATGGTTGTGAAAAATCTGTTTTCTCGTGGATCGGGATTTAGGTGTTACGTGCTTGAAGAGAGTAAGCTGCAGACTGTCACCCTCCCTGAATGTAAAGGAGGCCTAGGCTAATTCACAGCTGCCTCCTTCCTGCTATTTTGTGTTGCTATTAAATTTTATCCCTTTATGGCAGTCCATACCATGGATGGAAAAAAAAAAACCTGGGTTTGGGAGACCTAAGTTGTAATTCTGGCTCCCTGATTAATTGTATGGCAGCAGGCGAGTCACTTCCCCTGTATGGGCTTCAGTTTTCTTATCTGTAAATTATGGGGGTTGGACTAGATGATCTCCATGGACCCCTTAGCTCCTAATCCCCTTTCATTTTGTATCATTAATTTTACATGCTTATTTTGTTAAAGATGAGCTAAAAGGTAGACATGAAACAAAGGTGCAGGCCCATGCAGAATGAGAGGAGCCTTCCCCACTAGGGCCTGACAGTGCCTGGAGGCTTCGGCTACAGCAGCTCACCCTGCCCTTTCCTCCTAACCAGTGGGCAGCCAGTGTGCTGAGTCACAGTCTGTTCAGGATAAAAAGAAGCTGGTGCTGTGGTTTAAAGGGTTGAGTAGTTTTCTCGGTGACATGAAGAATTAGAAAGGGAATCTTTGTCCCTTGACATAGATTACTACAGTAAAAGTATAGTTGATAGTACCTTCTTTTTTAGATACACTTAGGACCAGGTCCGGAAGAAAAAAATAGTAGATGCCTGTATGTGTCTTGATCAAGTCAGGGGTTGACTTTTCAAAGCCTCAAGGCTCATTTTTAGGTCATTAACAAAATGGTGTAGTAGTATACTAAAAGCAGGTATCTGGTAGTTCAATTTTGAAGCAACAGGAAGGATGAGATGAAATTTTAGCCATGTTACTTCATGGGCAAAGAAAGTGTCAAAATCAGGTCAAGAATGGAAACGTAGAAACAGGATGTCTCTGATGTAAATGTCAATAGTGTCAGTCCAAGCAGAGAGTGCCAGGGAAGAGCCTGGGCAGCTGTATTCCTGTCACGGAGATAGACGTAGGTGACTGCAGAGCCAGATGCCACAAATATTGGACCCTTTTCCCTCCCTGTGTTCTGATTCCTTGCCCATGAAACAATTTTCAGATTTGGCTTCGGTGGTGCCTTGTCTGTAGGAAGAGCAGGTATTGATCACACCTACTACTTATAACCATTGAGGTTCGTAGTTAAATTTCTCATCATAAATTCATAAATCAGTATACCAATTTTATATATCTTGCAAGCTTTGTTGTTATTACATATCAGCATCTCATCAACTAGGGGACCACGGCCAAACACATTTCTGGGCTTACAAGGTTGAGGGCCAGGCCTTGACCGAGGTCATGTTACCTGTCAGTAGCCATTAGAAACAACTACATTACACTTTATTTTTTTTAAGCGTAAGTGACTTAATTAGCCAATTTATTCTAACCTTCAGTTGCTGGAAAAGTGGTAGCTTCAGCAAGAAGACTTCTTTTACCTGTGGCTGGCATGAAGGAGAGTTGCTTTAATTGTAGTGAGAAAGAATAGAGAATTTAGGCTAAAGAGCTACAGGTACTTACAGTGAGTTTTGAGATTTTGAAAAAAATTCAGGAGAATGAATCTGGAATTTGTTTTAAATAACATTGGATTGGACTGAAGCTTGTGAGTTGTATATGATTCTTATTTTGAAAATAGTATATTTGCTTCATCTTTATTATTTTTCATAGGGGAGGGAGCCTTGCCAAACAATTGACTTCAAAATGGATGTGCGCTTTTCTGGTGTGTTGTCTGCCTCTCTGAAGGCCCTTTGGTGCTTGTTCCTCTCACAGGTGGGAGAGGAAGGAGCAGGTCACTTCGTGAAGATGGTGCACAATGGGATCGAGTATGGCGACATGCAGCTGATCTGCGAGGCTTACCACCTGATGAAGGACGTCCTGAGCATGGAGCATGATGAGATGGCAAAGGTGAGCCCTAGACACTGCCCCCATGCCTCAGCGAGGAGCCACTGCCAGGAGGAGAGGGGATCCATTTGCTGATGACAATAAATCCTTCATCATTCCTTTTCCCCAGGCCCTTCTGCTGACCTGGATGGGCTCAGCCTAAGTCGTAGGACTGTAAGATACAGTCAAAACCATGAACTTCCCAGAGAATCTTGGTGGCGAGCATTACCAGCATTTTGGGAGCCCTTATTGTGTGCCAAAGTGGAGGCTTTCTTGTCTGATCCAGTTGGGACTGGTTTTTTGACAGTAATCAAAAAAGTTAGTCCCAGTGGGGAAGCATAAGGCAGACCTTAAAACATTTCTCCCCACATTTTATGATAATGTTCAAACATGTAGCAACGTTGAAAGAATTTACACTGAACACCTAGATTCTGCCGTTGACATTTCACTACACTTGCTTTATTGCAGATCTTTCCATCCCTCCATCGATTTCATGTTATCTTTTGATAATCCGTACTCTTCTAAGTGTTTCAGCATCATTAACTAGATGAACATTTTATTTTAATTTAAAACACAGAAAGGTACTTTCTCTCACCAATTATTTTTTATAGAGCCTTTTCTTTATTACTGTTCTGCAGACTAGCATTTCAGTCATTTTTCTTATCATCTAGAATTTCTAGTTTCAGTTATTTCACATGGAACACTAAAGACACTTGGCAGGGTGCACAATGCAGAATTCTTCCAGGCCTTTTGCAGTTTTTTCTCCTAATTATTTGTCTCATCCCCACTTACTTTGACTATAATTGTTTCATTGACTTGCCTTTCTTGTTATTCTAAACAATTCAATTTAGTTTCCTTAGAAACAGCATTTTCTTTGTGTTCATATTTAATTGGTTTAAGTAATATTTAATATATTCATTCAACAATATACATGGTAGGCATTGTTTTAAATGTTGGGGATATAATAGTGAAGAAAGAGTCCCTGCTCTCATGGAGCTGGGAAGATGGACAATAATTATTCAATATATATAATCTAATACCAGGTAGTAATTGGTAACCATTCCAAAGAAAAGTAAGCCAGGGCAAGAGGTGGATTTTAGATCAGGTGATCAAGGTAGGCCCCTGAGGAAGGGAAAGTAAAGTGAGGGAGTGACTGGCTCTGAGGAAAGAGCAGTTCTGGTAAGAAGAACATCATGTACCCTGGTTGACACAGGCACTGCTGACCCTGGTAATAAAACCCATCTGGTGGGAGCAGAAGGTCACAGGCCTCCTAGAGAAGAGCCTGGTAGGCTCAGGTGTTCAGCAAATTGGCAGCATCATCTATGTCGATAGGGAAAGGATGGGTCACTTAAGTAGAGGTGGTTAAGGGGCCCCCCAGGTGTGACTCTTGCTTGTCTCACGTTGTTTTCTCTGGGTCCTACACGTAGGCATTTGAGGAGTGGAATAAGACAGAGCTAGACTCATTCCTGATTGAAATCACAGCCAATATTCTGAAGTTCCGAGATACTGATGGCAAACCCCTGCTGCCGAAGATCAGGGACAGTGCTGGGCAGAAGGGCACCGGGAAGTGGACGGCCATCTCGGCCCTGGAGTACGGGGTCCCCGTCACCCTCATCGGTAATGTGCAGCTTCTCAGTTGACTCCTCCCACCTCCCAGCTTTGAGCTTGATGTTTTGTCGGAATAGTGGTAGGGACTGGCAACGGAAAATAATCCGTTCAGCCCTAGGCAGTTTTCAGAGTGTTTTCTTCTATATGTGAATGGGTGAAAGAGGCTGAAACTGCTTTTGAATCACTTCTTTATAATCCTGTTCTCCATATGAACTTTGAGGCAAAAAAAAGTCAAGTTACTTTCTTTCCTCTCCAATTTTAGCCTTGGAATAGTTGTAGCATTAGTGATTTGATTTGATTGCTGTCGGTAACCTGAGATCTTTTTCATGAGGAAGATAACTATAATGGAATTTCTCATAGAGAAGTTCACAGAATAACAATACGCGCACGTACTCAGAGTTTGCTGTTACTATTTTGTTGTCCTTCAGAGTTTAAAAATACACATTGCCTACCCATTTGAAGTTCTTGAATATTCTTTTCCTAAGTTCTTTCTAGTTCCTTTGTCTTTAGAAGAAAACCACTGTCCTGCGCTTGGTGTGAACCCTCCCCCTCCATGTTTTTATGTCTTATGTTAATGAACTGAGCATCAAACTCAAAAATATATTGAAAGAAGAAAATAATAAAAAAGCAGAAATAAGTGGGAAGAAAAGACATAATAGTAAGAGGATTAACAAAACTAGTGCTCTAAGAATAAAACAGATACAATTTTAAAAGGCAACATTGGAAAAGGAGAATGACAAAAGGTGCCCAACACAGGCTACTCTGCTCCTGGCGGAGTAATAGATTTTCCTGCTTGCTGCCCCAGATACAGATTGCCTTCTCTCCCTCATCTCCCTCCTTTGCTTTCCTTCTTGGTTGGGCCTCCCCCACTTCATTTCCAGTGCACTGGGTGGCTCTGGGCACAGTGAGGAGGGAAGGGATTGGTTAGTCCAGCTCTTTATAGAAGGAAGTTGGCTGCTTTTTAGCTAATCTCAGTGATGCCATGGGTGGGGCGAGGGTGTGGTGGCAGGATAGTTGGGGGT
>PVKY010005666.1:0-17066 GCA_004027775.1 Bradypus variegatus
CTCAAGAACACCATTCAGGGCAGAAACTCAGTCCCTTACTTTTCGGAATAACAATCGCTCAGTTCAGCAACAACGTGCTTGAGCGAGTTCACTGCTGCTGCCAAGCAGGCATCCTGCCTTTGTCCAAGTGAGACCAGAAGAAGGTGAAACACAGGATGCCCTTGCTTTGCATAAGAAGCTGTGTTCTTCTGTGTCAGTTCATTGTGGAGAGGATGTGGGGAAGGAATATGTACTTTGCCTAATTGAAGGAGCAAGGCTATGTTTCCTTTCCTGGCCCAAGGCATCTGGCCTACTAACAGCTCAGGGTCAAGCACACAACCACTGGGCCCAGCCCCACAGATGAGGGGGCCCTCTCCTTGCAACAGGGAGACAACAGGGAACCACCCAGCTGAGCCCAGTCAACTACCAAAAACAGGATTTGCTAACTTGCTTCTGAAGCAAAAGTCAGCCAGACAGATTGTGACTCAAATGCATGAGGGTTGACCCAAATGCCAGGTACTATTTTCACTTCCATAATAAGGCTGCTTCATGCATTGCACAGGGAAGTCATAAAGAGGTTCATCAATGTCTTGAAAAAAGCAACACTAAGATCTATGAGTACGCACAGGCAGGGCACTCAAGCAGCAACGCATGTAGTGGCTAATATCCAAATATGGCCCCGGTGACCCACACCCCCAGGTATTCTCACACTTGTGTAATCCCCTCCCACATTGAATCTGGGCTGGCGCTGTGGTTTGCTGTAGCAAACAGAATGCAGAGAAAGTGACACTGTGCCAACCCAGTCCCAAGACTTAAGAAGACCTGGAAACTTTTGCTTTTCCAGTCCTGGGAGCTCTGATCTGCCAAATGGAAGGTCTGGCCACCCTGATGGGAACACACAGAGCGAGACCACATGAGGAGGCCCTGCAACTGCAGGGAGAGAGGGAGGTCCACCCATCCCAGCATCCCAGCTGAGCCCAGCCTTCCAGTGGCCCTTGCCAAGTGCCAAACGTGTGAATGCACCACCTTGCAAGTTCCAGCTTAGTCAAACTCCCAGATGACCAAAGCCCCATCTGACATCATGTGGAGGAGAAGAACCACCCAGCTGAGCCCATTCAACTACAGTCAACACATAGGAGATGAAATTTACATAAAACTAGTTTTTATTGCATAATTATGATGTAATTCTCTATTGCTGCATAATAAAGTACCCAAAAGTTACTGACTTGAAACAACAGCCAATATGTCATCTCTCATGATTTTATGAATATTGTACATAGTAAGGACTAATGTTGCTTAAACCTATTACAGAATACTTTTACATTCCTTAGCTTATTTTATCCTGACTACGACACTGTGAGTTAGGAAAGGCAAATGCTCATGTTATTCCTCCATTCCACAAAGTTTTAAAGTGACTTATTTAAGCTCTGCTATTGAATATGGGCTATTTCTTTGCAGGCATAGCCAACACCCTGGGGGGCTCCTTGGGGACTGCAGTCAGCAGGGGCAGAGGTCATCAGCAGCTATTTAAGGATGACGCGCTGACACATGGCCTGATGTGAGGAACAAGAGGGCAAAGCTTTCCTTCAGAGAGGCCGATGAGGTGGGAGTCAAGGAGACAGATGGGGAGTGACCCTGAGATGACTCAGCACAAGAGGATTGGGGAGCACAGAGACAAATGGATGAAAAAGCCACCACTGATCTGATGGAGAGAGTTAAATACGCAAGTGCAGGTGCTGCCCAGAGGGCCAGATCTTTCTGCCCTTAGGAGCCGGGTAAGCCACTGACCAGCCTGGCCAAGCCTACTTCACACCAGTCACCCCCAACAGGGACAGCTTGCACCTTCATCATGTGGGGCCTGCTACAAAGAGGTCCGTGCTCCCCAGCAATGTCTGTATTACAGGCAGTCTCCTTCAGGAAGGACCTTAGCTTTTCTAATAACTCAACTACAGTGTACCCCTCCAAGGGCAGAGACTTGGATCAGAGAGAGCCAGGAATCCTGCCTGTACCATAACAGTAGGCAGTGTGTGAACAGTTTTCTTATCCTCACACGTCCTCCTCCCATCCTCTGTCCCACCAAAGGGCTTCCAGGAGCTGAAATGGACTTGCCATCCCTTATCCTGCTCCTGCCATGACCTTCCTCTCCAGCCCCAGATTTCCTTCCTGCAGTTAGTCCACGGACCAGGCCCTCTGCATCCCTGGACAGCAGTCAGTCCCCATGGGCAGTCACGCTCTGTCCGCAGCCCTAGAGGAGGCCATGGGCTCCTTAGAGATGCCCATGAATTAGGAATGTGGATGGAGGTGTCCTCCTGAGGGCCACAAAACATCTACCTCAGGGAGTGCCCGGGAGCTGGCCCCACTGCCCACTCACTGTAGGGGCTTGTTGCTTCTGGGAGCATATGCTGTGTGTGTGCATGGGTGGGTATGTATACACACGAGTATGTGCCCCGTGTACCCATGTCTCTCACAGGAAAGCCTGGTACATGCATAGCACATATGGAGTTGGTCATGAATTTTACAGCAGGAAACCTCCCGAAGGTATGGCTGTGAGATGCAAAAGGAAAAATGGGGGAGAAATACATCTTTTGAAAAAATCCTCCCTCCCCCATTGCAAGGGTTGGAGTGAGTTAGTAAACAGCCTCTCTATACTTACTACAGAGACAAGTATTCAGAATCGGAGGAAACTCCTTTGATGAAGGCACAAATGGGAAGAGAAAGGAAGACGTTGTGGAGACAAGTTGACAAATCATAATGAGACACAATGAACACAAACACAGTCGGGGATATCCACTTGGGGCTCTGGCCTTAAGCAGATGGGTTTCCTCTGACAACGCTGGCCTGCACGCAGGACAGCAATTGCTTCTGGAAGGAACTTGGGTTGGGGATTCTATTAGAATCTACGTATGTAGCCATTCTACCCAAGGAGCTGCTCTCTGGATGGCCACACAACCCTCCCTGTGGGGTCTCTGGGGGGCCCCAGGGCAGAGTAATCATGCTCAGGTGTGATTCCAGGAGCACATGAAAGATGCTTTTAGGATCTGGGTGGCTGCGGACTATAATAATGTTATCTGCCACAGTTAGGTCTTATGTTTAATCATACTTTTACTCTTTTGAAGTTTGTTTTCTTCTACAACTTCCCTTATATACATAACAACCTTAAAGGGGGAACACATCAGTAGCTCCATTTAACAGACGAGGAAACTGAGGCATGGAGAGGTTAAATTATTTGCTAAAGTTAGGGGTTGAGTAGGGCCTAGAACTCAGTTCTCCATAAATGAGTAGCTCTTGAACACAGCAGTTCTCGACCTGGGCTGCACATTAGATTCACCTGGAGAGATTCAGGCTGCACCTTCACCCCCTCCATTCCAGACCATTTGACTCAGAACCACCGGGGGGTGGGACCCAGGTGGGCACCAGTAGTTTCTAAGTCTCCCCAGGTGATTCCAAAGTGCAGCCAATATTGAGAGCACCATTGGCTCCCTTGGAAGCTGTTGAAATGCAGAATCTCAGCCCCACCCAGCCCTACTGAATCAGAACCTGCATTTTAACAAGACCCCCAGGTGATTCCTATGCACACTGAAATCTGAGAATGGGGCTAGTGCATCTGGAAAGGTCCATCAACTGCCCCAATCCAAGTCAGAGGTGAGGAGGCTGTGGGTCAGTCACTGATTTATTAATCATTGCTTAGACTGGGTGGGCTTCAGTTGTAAGGAATATTGTCAGAGCTTGCGAATGAAACAAGCTTACATGTGGTGGCCCCTATTTCAGACTCCCTAGAAATAGCAGAGGGGAAGCTTGTTGGGTGGGGCCAGCACTTGCTTCAGGTGGCGCAGCACCTGCCCTGCCTTCCACGCAGGCAGCTTTCTGGGCCTGTGGACTGGCCCCCTGTCCCCCGCCCGCTCCACTCCACTCACCCACTGAAGTCTTGGACGGAGAGACCATGGGGCTTTTGGTCTCTGCCTTCACCGGGCTCTGCGCTGGAGAAGCAGGTGCAGACTTCACAGGCGAGCCAGGCCCTTCCGTGGAAGCTTCTTTCTCTCCTGAAAACACAAAAAACGCAACAGATGGGCAGGGAAAGAGTGAGAGAACATTTTAAAAATTGCTTTTTTTCTACTTGATCACTTCTTTTGGCTAACAATGAACCTTCTGGCTGAAGTTAGCTGCTCCCCCATCAGGCTTTTTTTAAATTCCTGCTATATCCCAGGGAGGCAAATGGAAGGAGCCAGAGTCATGTTCTGTTTCCTTCATGCAAGCACATCTACTACTAAAGGAATATGTTACCCTGATGTGGCCGGCAGGGGGGCGGGAGAATTCCCACACGGGATCAGGTCTGTGGCTGTCACCTGTGCCCATGGCTCTGAAGACAACCAGCCAGGAGCTTTTGGTCATGACCGTCACTGAGAGCACATCAGCACACAAGGGTGGGGCCCCAAGGAATGGTCAACTCCCTTAAAGACACTCATGATTTGTTTGCATATAGTTAACTTTCTTTTTCCTTTATTTGATTCATACTTCCAGTCCAAACAATACTTAGGGATAAAAAGCACGTTTTTCTCTCTTCGTTTTTAGCTGTCACATTACAACTCCAAGGAAACCATCGAGGCTTTCCCTAGTGCCTGCTTTGTGTCTAGGAAGATGGCCCACTGACGGGGAGGGGGGGCAAGGAAAAGATCCTGCCTTGAGGGAACTACGGCCTAGCCCAGTGGTCAAAACCAAGAGCTGAATTTTGTCTCAGACCCCAAGTGCTCTTGAAGCAAAGAGAAAGGACAGCTCAATTTGGGGCAGTGGGAAGGGTGATATGGGGGACAGCCTGATGGAGGGAGGTGGTGGCACAGAAGCACCCATGATTTTGAATCTGCCTAGCTGAGAAGGGAAACCAAGCTCTGTGAGCATGAATATTTCAGGGTCAACATGGAGAGAGGGGCTTGCAATACAGGAGTGAGAAAAAGACATAAAGGTGTCAGCTTGTGGAGAGTTTTGATTTCCGGCTAAACAACTTATATGAGATCTGAAAGACAATTAATGATTATCACTATTATAAAGATTTTATTGTAACATTTATCTGGTGTTTACTGACTTAGGCCATAGTTACAGCCTCTATTCTAAGCATTTTAAAAGTCTTATCTCCTATATACCCAAGTGAGAGGGTCAAGTGAGGTCACAGAGGCACCAGGTAACTGTTAGGCACTGAGCAATGAAAGGCATTATTGTGATTAATAGTATTATGGTAATAAGGGGTGTGTGTGTGCAAGTGGGGACTGAAAAGGAAAGCAGAGGCTACCCTAGCCACAGGGCCCTGGGCCGGGCAGGAAGGAACGGGTACGAGCGTCCCCGGAGAGGACTGAGCACTGCTGGCTGCCGAGTGAAATTCAACCTAAGGACGGTAACCCTGAGACCTTTTCTAAAAGGTTTTAATTGTTAACACTATGAGGTTATCTTCCTCAGGCTTCAAGGTGGGGCAGGGATAAGGTTCTGGAAGACTGTGGAACTGTGTGAGCAAGTCCTAGACTGACCCACCAAGGCTTGAGAATCACACCCCCAGGACCCAGAACCAGGGTATTTTGCGTGCACCATAGGGCAGAAAGGGGTTCTGGCGGCTCTGCCCTCACCCCAACCCACCAGAAACCAACCTCCCCCAGAGCTCAAGGCTGGGCATGAGCCGGGTCACAGCGTGAAGGGATGAAGGGGAAGGAAGAAGAAAAATCCTGACTCCTCCTCTTATGTGTCAGAGAAGGATGAGAGGACAAAAGGAGAAAAGGGGTGTCGCCAGGAGGAGGGCAAGAGTAGATGAGAGGGCCCCCAAATCTGTTACAAGGGGAATAGTCTGCTGCATGGTAGGAGGAAGAAATATCGGGCAGGCAGAGGTGAACGCAGGGTCTAAAGAGGAACTAGGTCTGAAATCACTTTTAAGAAGAATACAACTGGGAGGGCCAAGTTGCACTTCGGAGTAAATCAGATCCTTTCAACAGAAAGGTGGGCAGGGTTTGAAGTTTACCACCCAGGGAATTCCACTGATGGTATCAGCTTTGCCAAAGGGAGTCTGATATCAAATAAAATGAAGAACTAAATAAAACCAAACGTCCTATCAACAAACATAAACGGATAAGCTCACCTACTAAAAGAAAAGGACTCTCATTAAACTTGGCCCTACTCTACATGGCTGAAATAGAAGGCATCATGTTTTTACTCTTAGCTTACTTAGCAACAAACAATAAACATTCTCCTTATACAGAGGAGCACCCTGGTTAGCAAGGAGGGTTTTTTAACCCAGCTGTTCAACTATTACATATTTATTTTCCAGCAACCTAATGCAATTTTAGGCTCCTTAAGGGCAGGAACTGCGCCCTCTTTGCATTCCCTGAGGATGTTGAACAAGTAAGCTGGAGTTGTAGCAGACGGAGTGCTCCCCTGAGAACTACCATTTGCATGCTTCTCATCCTGCTTAAACTTTCAAATTTACAGCCTACAATGAATAGTGGGTATATTGGGAATTCTAGGGAAACCTAGCAACTAAGCATTATCTCTGGGCCTCACTTGCTGTAGAGCTCTGACTTTTCTAAATGCGTTAACATGTGTTGTCCCATTTTATTTTTAAGGCACTCCTACACAGTAGCTATTGATTGGAAGAGACTATATAATTTGTTGTCCAAACTGGAACACTTTTGAGAGTGGCACTACTAATGATTACACAGGGACAACAGGCATAAACTGAACCTGCCCCGGGGCACACTAGACCTGTAAACATCTTTGGTGTGAACAACTAAGAACGCTGAGGTTCAGAGAGGCTGTCCCCTCCAGCCACCCTGGCTGATGAGGCCACATTGGGATCTCTGGCTCCCTTCACTCTTGAGCTCTCCCCTCCACCCCAGGGGATGCTGAGCTGATAGTGCCCCAGGTTATTTACCGTCAAGTTCTAGTTTCTTCCTTTCCACCTCTTTCTTGTACTCCTCCAGCTCCTGGTCAGTGAGTTGGCTGAAGGGGTTGGGCACCGTCTCCTCTGAATCGTCTTTGGTACCTGCGTCACCCTTGGACATCAGCTGGCTCTCTGTAGACTGAAAGTTAACCACAGAGTGTGTGTTGCTCTCTAAACGCCGCAGGCAGGGCCCGGGCCCAGAGTCCTTTCAGACTCACGTGGCTGCCAGTGGTCTTGTTAGGGCCAGCATGGCATGCAGCAACTTGGAAGCAGCACAGAGCTTTGGGGTAGAGGCTGTTCACTCCTCCCAAGGCTACGTCACTCCTAAACCCAACTGCCTGGATGACTGCCAGAGTTCCACCCTCTGCCCCTGAAATAAAATCAGATGCTCCCAAGCAGAAGGAAGACACACCTTTATTGCAATCCTTCTATGGACACTTCCAAGTCATCACTATGTAAATACAGTCAGCGGCCCACAGTCCGTCAGCCATGGCCCAACAAGCAGAGCATTATGTCAAGCAACCTTCATGCTGGCTGCTCCCCACCACTGACCCTCCCCAGCCCCAACAGCAGTGCAAGCCACAACACACAGCAATAAATCATAGGCAAAACACCGAATGGCTTCAGCATTCTCAGTCCAAACTATTAGTCCCGGTTTGCTCACAGAGCTTAATAAGGTCTTGAGTCTTGGATGTTCAACCCACCCATACTGCAGGCCCTCTCCTCCCTGAGAGGACATGAGCAAAAGCAGTGTTTTCACCACCTTTGTGGAGTCCCTGATCCTCAGGGGGCTGTGGAGCTTCAAGGAATCCTTTGTCCCTCTAGCCCAAGACAAGTACTAAGCTTCCACAGTCCACAGCCCTTTTTCTTAATTCAGCATCCTCATCTTAGCCCTTGAGAATGCACTGCTCTGAAGATGAAGAACCACAAAGGAAAGTGAACCTGAAGGGAGGGGAGCCTTTCCCTGAAGTCTGGAGCAGCCGACCCACATCACGTGCCCCCTTTTCTGGCCTGCCAGGTCTGCTGACAACAGGCACATGGGTTCCTTCCACAAGGGAGGCAGCGGCAGGCCTACTGTAAGAAACCGGCTGCGTGGAGTTCAGAGGGAGAATCCAAGACCAAGATCCCATGAACAGGGTCTCCAAGGAGAGTACTTGGTATTAATGCAGAGTTTTTAACATTTTTGCCCATTGTCCTGAACTCTCTTCTCTTCCCAGTATTTCTACCCTGACCCTGTCGCACATACAGTGCTCCTCATGGTTGAGTAGAGGTGGGGTGCAGTGGGTGTGAGGATACCGCATTTGCACTTCTCCTGCTAAGGGGACCCATCTTCGGGCTGCAGATGGATCAGAAATAATTACATTGTCTCAATTTGCTCTGCAAGAGGAGCATTTCCCTGCATTTTCTCCTTTCTTGCTACTGACAAAAAGCCGTATCTGTTGCCACCTTGTAATGAGTAGGACTGATTTCAAACACAAGCAAGAATTTTGATCTCCTCCCCTTTTGCTAAGCACTAAACACAGTTCTACTTCAAGCATGAAAATAATAACTGTCTACCTCTATGTGGGTCTGTGCGGGAAACCAAGGTCCCTTCCCAGCACTTATATACATGCCCCCTCTGTGACTCCATGAGCATCTTTCCAGAGCTACAGTCTGAGGCCATTTCCACACACGGAGGTCAGAGACACCCAGGGCAGGAGCAAGCCTGGAGCTCCCGGGAGCCTCCAGCCACAACTCCCCGCAACTCTCCACTCTGCAGCACGCTAACAGGGCAAAGTGGAGTTCCGTGGTGGAAGGGGATGGAAGCCAGTCCAGTGCCCAAGACCACAGGAGAAGGTGGGCCTGAGGCCTCAGGGGTCCTGCTGCCCGGCCCCGGGCCCTGAAGGCAAACATGTTTCCCCTCCAGACAGGGGCGGCCTCTGCTGTACCGGGCTTCGGCTCGTCTCGGCGATGACGCTGGCCAGGAGCTGGGACTGAGGCCCTGCCGACTTCACATCTTGCCGGTTTTGCTCTCGAATCTGTGTGGAAGGGGGAGCAGGAGAAAGAGCACTCGTTGTTCATGGTCAGAGTGTGGAGTCTGGGAAGGGGGCTTTCCAGGGCATCCTGGTATCCAGTGAGGCCTGTGGCTATGGGCCCAGAAAGTCCCTCCAGTGGGGTGGGAGCCTGTCTCCTCTATTCCTAACACGATGGCTCTACTCTTAAACACTGTCTCCAAGTCTGTCTCAGGGTGAATTACTAATTTATTTAAAACACCTAATTTTCGTTAACTCTGAGAAGGTGGTTGTAAGAGGTCAAGAGTGAAACTAAGCCTAGTAGATCCTTTGAAGGAGTGTTTCTCAAATTGTAATACGCCTAAGAAGAACCCTGAGGAATTTGTTTAAAATACAGATTCCTGGGGCCACCCCAAACCTATTGAATTGCAATCTGTAGAGGGTATGGCCCAGGAATCTGTACTTGAAATCAGCACCACAGAGGGTCTTTGGACCACACACTGAAACACTGTTCTATGAGCACAGCTGACCCACTGGAGATTGTCTGCTGCAACTTAAGTTTTTAAAGTAACATTAGAAATAGAAGTATGTGAACTGGAAGGTAAAAGTCCAGAAATAAGCATAAAGGATCTTGGAAATCTTGAAAATAAGTCCAAAGGAAAATACCATAAAATTCATAAAAACTCAATTTGCAGGCAGGTCTTTAGGACACATGTAATGTGTAAAGCAAGCACCCATACGTGTAAGAGCGTTATATAAGACTACACAAGACTACATCACTCGGTGCCTGGAACGTGGTCAGTAGTGTTTTCTTTCTCCGTAAATCAAGCACACCCTGGAAACATGGCTCACATTTGTGGGACCTGAGCCACCCCCTTGTGGGAGAAGAGACAGCGGGACAAGCAAGTGCCACTTTACCTTGTTCCGCATGTCCAGCACTTCTTGAGGATCGGTATAGAGAGGCACAAATTGGTTTGGGTTTTCAATCCGTATTGGCATGCCACTGCTGGATTTCTCCACCTCATCAGCCTTCATCCACTGAATAAACATAGGGTCATTTAGGTAAAGCAAAGGATTAAGGCCCACGAGTCCTCACCAGGGGTCCACCCCATGAGATCTGGGCCCACTGGCCTGCTTGGAAGGTCAACAAGCCTACTCATAGATGCCTCCTCCTCCTGGGCCTCTTTGATGTCTATCTCCCAGGGGAGAGATGGGCAAAAAATAACCCATCAGCCCAAGAAAGCCAGGCCAATGGTCAGCCTTGATGAACACTGGAGAATAGAGGTCAGAACCTTGGTAACCAGCTTTGAACAGGCAGGCAACCACTTGAGCTTCGGTAGTTGATGACTCATTGACTTGAATTTGCAGGGCTTCATTTTTTATGAAGAGCTATTCTATTTGACTGTCAGCTATTTTTATATTAATATGAGACAGAGAGGGGGAGAGAGAGAGAAAGAGAGTGAGAACATGCGAGAGAGAGCGAGAAAGCATGAGAGAGGGAGGAAAGACAACATAACAGAAATGAATGTCCTGCTCACCTACTGGATTTGCATCAGATCTGCAGTCCAAATGCTAGATGCCCTTGCCTTGAATTCTCACAGAAGCCTCTGCTAGATGTGGAAGCAAGAAGCAGAAACCAACTGCTCCTGGGTTTTGTGCTGCTGGGGGAGACCTGGTCCAGCCACCAGCTGGAGAAACCCGCTCCTCAGACCCAAAAGCTCATAGTAGAGATTCAAAAAAGAGGTGGTGTGGTGGTTTGGAGCTATGTATCCCAGAAAAACATGTTCTTATACTTAATCCATTCCTGTGGGCATGAACCCATGGTAAGTAGGACCTTTTTATGAGGCTACTTCAGTTAAGATGTGGTCTACCTCCATCAGGATGGGTCTTAATCCTTTAACTGGAGTCCTTTATAAGCAGAGTGAAATTCAGACAGATAGAAAGACACAGAAGCAAGAAGCTGAAATCAATGAAACCAGGAAGAGAAGAGAGAAGCCAAGAGAGGCCACCATGTGACAAAAAAGCTAAGGAACAAGGACCACCAGCAGCCAGGCCCAGAACACAGCAGTCTTTGGAGAGAAAGCATCACCTTGATGATGCTTTGATGTGCACTTTTTCTACTCTCAACACCGTGAGCCAATAAATTCCCACTGTTTAAGCCAACCCATTGCCTGGTATTTGCTTGAGTAGCCAAGAAAACTAAAACAGATGGTTCTGCTCCCAGGTGCCCCATAGAAGCTCTAAGAGGTAACTCTCCTAGTCTAGAACCAGGGGAGATTTGATTTGCTCCCCTTTCAAAACTGCTTAACTCCACAAAATGTAGCCCGCGGCCCAGCAGGATCTCCCCACTCCCATCCCCTTACTGTGGTCTTGGGCCGGGGGCTGCCCATGCTCCTCTGGACCTCATCGGCCACGTTGACCCGCAGGTAGGTGTTGGGAGTGTTGAGCCAGCGGGTCTTCTCCTTTTGCTGTTTCTGGGCATGCTGCCGCAGCGCGGGGACCGGGACGCCGTCCTCCTCAAACACAAAGGATGTGACTGTGGCTGGGATCTCCACCTCACTTTTGTGTTTGGTTTTCTCTTGAACAAAGGTGTGACGGTATGGGTAGCCTGTTCTGTAACCCTGAAAAGGAAAACAATTAGAATTGCTCATCGTGGGAAAATGGTTTATACGCGTGCACACACAGGGCCTCCTTCCATGTACAGCCCAGGTCTTGCTGCTCTTCTGGTGTATTTCAGAATTGTTCCTTCCTCTTGGTCCCCCAATCCCTCCCCCTTCCTCCCTCCCTCCATCCCCAATAATTCTCTGCTCAGGGCTGAGAAAAGTCCTAGGACCTTGGGGACAGACAGAGCTCTTTACCCAAAACAGAACTCCAGCTCTTCACCTACTCCAGATTCTCAACTTTGGTTGCATGTTGGAGTCACCTGAGAAAGCTTAAAAAAAAATACTGATGCCCAGGCCCCAACTCAGTGATGCTGATTTAGTTGGACACCAGTGCAGCAGCCTGGGCTACATGATTTGTAAAAGGTTCCCAGCTGATCCTAACAGTCACGCCTCCCTTCCATACCTGCCAAGCTTAACTATCTCCCTCTCGTAGCCCTGAAATGTGCCTCAAGAACAGCCTTGTCTCCCAAGCGAGACCTTGTCCCACAAAGGCAGACCTCACTGCTGTTCCACAAACACACAAGAATCTTGGCAGATGTTGGAGCAAAATTCTGTTCTGTCTTATTTTCTTAATTAAAATGGCATTAAGGTATTTTTCTGGCTATCAAGAAAATACAGACCCATGTAGAAAAATGTAGCCATATAGAACAAAAAAAAAGTGGGTTTTATACAAAATATCACCCCCAGAGAAAACACTAAAGATCTTTTAGTGAAAAATCTCTTTTCATACATAAATGTGTGCATGTATGCAAGTATATATAAATGTACATAAATGGTACCATACAACATAAACTTCTTTAGAAGCTGATTTTCCAGCTCATCATGAGATTTTTTTCATGTTATTGAACCTGTAAACACATAGTAACCTTTAAACAGCTATACAGTATTCCAATGAATGGACATATAATTTATCTAACAAATATCCTGCTGGACATTTTGTTTTCAAAATATTAGAAACAATCCTGAAATGAGTATCTTCACACATTTTTCTTTAGGCAATTGAGTGATTTTCTCCTTGGAATAAATTCCTAGAGTAAAAATTAATGGCTCAAAGAATGCACATATTAAGGTTTTAATATATTAGCACATCCAGCTTCCCAAAATGTTGACTCACATTAAACTTCTACCCATTCTCTTCCCTATCCCTCATGAATACTGGGATTTTTGTATTTATTGTTGAGCTTAAAAAAAGAAATCATTGGTAATCAGGTGAGTTAAAAATTAAATCTTCTATTTTTTGTTCTTTTTTGATTACTAATAAAATTGGATAAAAATTGTAATTAATGGCCACTAGAGCATCTTCTTTTGTAAACTGTTCTTTGTCCATTTTTCTTTGAGATGTTTATCTTTTTCACATTGATTTGTAATATCAACTTATACATTAGAGATATTAATCTTTTGACTATCACAGATGTTGCAAATATTTTCCCCTCATAGTTGGCCATTTAGCCTTGTTTATGGTAAGAAGAAGAGTCTATAGAAATGTAAATTTTGAAATTTTTTAATGAAGTTGTATCTGTTGATATTTGTCATCATGATTTCAGACTTTCTGGCCATACTTGACAAGGTGTTTCCCAACACAAGACTATCAGAAGTATTCATTACTGTTTTTTAATGCCTATTTGACTTCACTTTTTATGTTCAAAGTTGTAATAAATTACGAATTTATCTTATTAAAAGGAGTAAGGGGGTGATCCACTCTTATTTCCTAAGTGGCCAGTATTCGCTCAGTTCTAAATCATGTAGCCCAGCCACTAATTTATAAAATGCTTGCTTCTCATATGCTGAAGTCTCATATATTTTCAATCTGTTTCTGGACTCCTTAAGCTGTTCCTTTGATCTGCCTTTCCATTCTGCACCAGTGCTACACCATTTAGTTATAAAGCTTTATAACACATTACCACACAGTGGAATAAGTAGCCCTAATCGCTCTACTTTTATAAGATTTTCCCTTTCATTTTGAATTTCATCTGGAAGAACATTTCTTTAAGTCCTTATACCCTCCCCCATTCTTAGGGAATTCTATTGATTTTATAGATTTATTTGGGAACAAGAGATCTCTTTACTCTATCAAGACTGTCTAATCAAGAATAACTTGGAGCTCTTTACTGATTTCAGGTTTTCTCTGATAGCTCTTGGTAATGTTTTACAGTTTTCTTTACATAAGCACTGCTTAATTTTTAAGGATTTTGCCACATTTGCAAATGCAATTATTTCTTCCCATTATCAACTTTTCTACATTGTTATTCTTAAGATATAAAACAGCTACTCATTTTTGCATACATTTTATAATTGGTCACCTTCAAAGATCCTCATTCTTTCTAATATTTCTTTCAGTTGATTCTTTTGGACTTTATAGCCATGTAGCCATATTACCTATAAAGGATAATAATTTTGTCTCCTTTCCAATATTTATATCTCCTATTCTTATATCTGATTGCATTGAGCTAAGTTCTCAGAACAACATTAAGTAACCGTGCTAAAGTATGAATCTTTTTTTTTTTTTTGAGTGCAATGGAAAACTTCCAGTGTTTCACCTTGGTACTAACTCTCGTTTTGAGAAAAACTATTTTAATGTTAAATAAGGACCCTCCTGTCCTATTTAACAACCATTATTTGTAAACATTGATGCCAAATTTTTATCAAATACCTTTTGGTATTTATTAAGAGATATCCAAAGTTCTTATCCTTTGGTTTGTTCATATCATGAAATATCTTTAAAAAAGTTATAATACTGAACCATCCTTGAATTCCAGGAATGAACACTCATTTCATTATTGCATGTTATTATCCTAACATTATTTTGGATACAGTGATGGTTAGGTTCATGTGTCAACTTGGCTAGGTGACAGTGCCCAGGTGTCTGGTCAAGCAAGCACTGGCCTAACCATTACTGCAAGGGAATTAGTGGCTGGTTAGTGAACCAGGAGGCTGGTTTATTAAATCATCAGTTAATTGACTGTACCTGTGACTGATTATATCAAGGAAGGGCATGCCTTCCACAATGAGAGAATGTAATCAGCTGGATTTAATCCAATCAATTGAAGACTTTTAAGGGAGAAGAGAGAGAACTTTTACTCCCTCTTTAGCCAGCCAACCTCTCCTGGGGAGTTCATCAAAGACCTTCATTGGAGTTGCCAGTTGGCTGCCTGCCCTATGTGCATCCCCACAGTTGCGTGAGATACTTTTATAATATCTCATATTGACCGATATCTCCTGTTGGTTCTGTTTCCCTAGAGAACCCTAACTAATATAGATACTATTTGCTAGTTTTCATGCAATTTAATTTGACATTCACAGTGAGCTTGGTCTAAAAGTGTTACAATTTTTATGGGTTTTGGTATCCTCCTTTCTCTCTTCTCTCAAGCAGTTTAAATAGCACAGGAATTGTCTGTTTCTTACAAGGTTGAAAAAAATCCTGCCTGAAACCCCACAAGATGTTTTTTTCCGGCATAGATCACTCAGCACACAAAGTTCGTGAAAGTTGCATTTTCACTGTGGATTATACCTTTCATCATTATAAAGTGTCACCCCTGGTCACCTTGTGGAGATGATCTGGAGAAACTGGAGGCAGGAATATGTGTTAATTATTGCAAAGGCCTAGATCTGATAAAGAGGGTTCTAACGTGGTAGCAGCAAGGATGGGGAAAATGAATCAGATACAGAAATGTCACAAAGACAGATTTCATCTTTCACTTGTCTGAGTGAGGCTAAGAAGTTATAATCTCTTCCTGCAATTATCTCCTTATTCTATATGCTTTCCTTTCATTCTTAAATAGCCTCCTGTTTGTATCCCATATCATCCACTAAACTGTTAGCCCCTAGAAGAAGGAAGAATGTCTTAAAATTCTTTTGTATCCTTTAAAGGACCAGCCCACTTCTAGACACATACCAACTAACCCCTTCCTTACATGAGTGGTTGCTTCCTTCATTCATTTATTACAATAGGATTGTTCTAATGCTGCTGCCTAGGAATAAGGAAATAATCAATATTATTGCTTTCTGCATTGAAGTCATGAGATTAGAAAGAAAGGCAGAACTAACTACATAGGAGTGAGCTAACTATAATTTAAGAGAGGCTCTTTGATTTTTACTGTATTACTACCTCTAATTCCAACCTTTATCTTTCTATCCCTCTCCAAAAAGTGCTCTGCAGGTATGGTGACACCCACAGCCCTTAGAAGGGAGTGGTAAAAGTCATTGTTTAAGAAAACTCAAATACTATTAGAATGACCACAGATTCTAAACCAAATTACGAGTCAACAAGGCTTTAACATCTCCACTGGGACACGGAGTTCTCAGGCCAACGTGGTTAGTGCCTCTTGTTGCCTGGTTCTAGGCGACCAACTCTCAGTGGACTGGCCTGGAAGGGCAGTGGCGGGAGACTCACCAGGTTGTCCAGCATCCTCATGAGGGCCTCAAACTCGTATTCCCCCAGCCGGCTCTTCTGCATGGGCCCGAAGGTGCTCCCCGCCCACTGCACGGAGCCCACCTCGTGGGGCCGGTACTTCTCCTGCTCCAGGAGGATGAGGTTCTCCACTCCCCCGGCACTGGACAGAGCAGACACCTGCGCAAACAGCAGACAGCCCTCACCTTGTGTGCATGTGTGCGTGCACACACACCCACACACATCCTGTGCTCACGTGTGTAACAGGAGGGTGGAGTCAGGGAGGAGAGAGCTTAGAACCAAAACATCTTGGAAACTGAACTGAACTTGGCTTTCTCCTCTTGTGGAAAAACCACCTCAAGTTTGTTGGGCATGCATCCAATTCCAGGGAAAGAGTTGTTAGTAGTTTTATTCCTGTCAGTTCTTAGAGACTATAGTGGAAGAGAGAAGAGCACATGTTAAGCCTTAAAAATAACACAATACAGAAGATGGAGAGGTCACCTGGCATACAGACTAACTTCAAATTGTGATTATTTCTGGAGGAGGAAGGGAGATTGTGCTTTGGAAGGGCCCCAAAGGGGACTTCAATTCTTGTCTGTGATATTTCTTTAAAAAGAAAAGATCAGAAACAAAAAGACTGTTAATATTTGTTAAAACTGAGCAGTGGGCAGTGGTGTCTATTATATTATTCTCTGCATGTTTCTGTGTGAAAGAGGATGACTTCTAGGCCAATGAAACTTGAGTGTAGCCTGACTGAATGGATTCAGAGGCCTAACAGATGAATGCATCCATCCTCAGTGGGGCTAGTCAGTTAAGGAAACCCAGAAAAAGGAGATAGATGAAATGTTGAGCATCACAGCCAGGCACGTGCAGAACTTAAGCTATTTTCACAAAAGACTTAGAGCATCTGTCTCATTGTCAAAGTTCCTTGGCAAAGAGATGATGCAGGTGATTGCAAGCAATTCACTTTTACTATTAGGGCAAGAGGTACGTGTATGCATCAGGCAATTTTAGAATGATCCTAATAAACATTCAATTAATCTAACTCATTCCCTCATGTTCTAATTTCATGCTCATCTAACGTAATGGTACACTCTATTTATCCCCATGTAACCACCACTCAGATCTAATTG
>PVKY010005667.1:0-17065 GCA_004027775.1 Bradypus variegatus
AAGTGGGCAGTTTACCAAATTCCTCTCAGTACTTTGGGAATGTAATAGTGAGACTCTATACTCTCCTTTTTAGTCACACGCTACTCTATTATACCTACAACCACATTCCCCGTTTGGAATATAAAAGTAATTCTTTTAGAGAACTGAACATGATGCTTTCCACCTAGTGGTTGCTCTGGGGTTGCCTGAAGGCTACAGGTTGCCTCCTAGGACCACAAATAAGACTTTCCTCATTGTTTGCAGATCCGGAACACCGATGCTGGGTGGTCTTTGGGCTACATGCTGAACCTGACCAACCTGATTCCAGCTGAGCAGCCATTTTCCACACCTCTCTCCCACTCTATCTACGTCTTCCTCATGGTCCTTTTCTCCCTGATCCTCGTCACAGTGTTAATCATAGGTTTTATTGCCTTTCATACACCTTCATATTTCTGGAAAGACGTGGTATAGCAGGAGTAGCTGAAATCTTCTGCCTGGAGTGAGAAGAAAACCTGCCCAGGGAGGATTTTCCTCCACAACTGTGTACAAGGTCATCCTCCCCTGCTCTCCAGGGCTAATCTTGACCAGCACAAAACTTCTCTGGCTTTTGCTGAAGGCTTTTTCTGTGAGGTATTCACCTCTGCCTCAAGAAGACTTCCTGGCAGATACTGTCTCTTTTGTGAGTCTTACCACTTACCCTCTTCTTCCTTTGTACTCTGTGCTTGTGTAGGCCTTAAAGACCTGCCACCTCTCATGATCTTTGCTCTGTAAAAGAACAACATTGACTTTGTGCAGAAGAACTGAGAATACTGAGTCCTGCGCTGGAAAATTGAGCTGGCTAAAAGAAGAATCTCAGGAACTGATTCCGTTGTACTCTTTAATGCTCCCTTTCTCTGTCTCCTGCTTCCCATTTACTAAAAAAGCCATACAGTGCCTCTGGAGAGGGCAGACACACATCTCATTCTAAGCCCACACTCTGGGTGAGAGAACTTTCTAGACTAGGCCAATATGTGCTAGGACCAAAGAGTCATGAATGGAATCTATGTGCTTATGTAGATAATACAATACATAATCCAATCCAAAACAGGGATATGTATGAGTCACATATTCTTGGGTGATGCCAAAATGCTGCAGAGTAAAACAACCAGACCAGAGATTTCTTAAAAGCTGATGTACATGTAGGCATTCAGATATCAGGGTATACTACATGGTAGGCACATACACGTTAGGAAGAAAAATACAGTTTTAACTCAGGGTTAGGAAAATGCATCCTCTAATGCATTCATTGGTTTTTTAAAATTGTGATAAAATGTAATAATTTAAAACTCACTATCTTAACGTGTACAATTCAGTGGCATTTAGTAAATTCACAATGTGTGCAACTATCACCTCTGTCTAGTTCCAGAACATTTATTACTGAGAAATTGGCTGGAGACAAGAGCATCCCTGGGCTCACACCTAACTTTTGGTTAACAGCCGAACACACTGATTGCACCACAGTGATGCTCATTGAGTTTTAAAGCCAGGCCGTATCTTAATGTCCTGGGTTTAATTTAGTGAGAGAGCTCCATTAGTGTAGAGTGGCTTGCTTTTGGGCTGTCATGGTATTTACACATCAAAATGTGCCAAAAGCAAGTCTGAAATAATTGTTGTCACCTTGTCACACAATTATGGGCTCTATTTTCTTATTCCATAAAATATTTTGTGGGGGAAGTGGTTATGACCTTGTTACAAAAACATAAAGACACCTCTTCCCCTTTCCTTTAAGAATTGCTGGAAGAGTTACCCATTAAGTAGGACTGAGAGGGGATGTTAATGTTATTCTGACCTTGTTCCCAGCTCTCCATCTGTGGATTTGGGGAATGACTGTTGAGCTGTTGAGGGAAGGAGAGCTCCCATAAACTAGAAGCCAAATGACCCTGTATTTCTTAAAACAATTTTTTGGCAATATCCAGGTGAGCATAAACTTAATAAAGCTGTGGACAGGAACTTTTTTCCTTTTCTGCTACTCACAACTGAATTTACTGGATCTTAACTGTGGACATTTAAATCCTCTTTCTAATGGTTATATTGTTATAGCTGCTATTTATTGAGCATTTATTTTGTACCATGCTGTGTGCTCAAGATCATTGCATTCGTTATCTCATTTAATCTTCACAACAATCTCAAGAAGCTGTTATCATCTCTATGTCATAGAAACAGAAACTGAGGTTAAGTCACTTGCCTAAATGGCTGACCCAAATTCTGGCATGCACTTAACCATTATTTTCTCTACTGAATACCACTAGTTTGCTTATAACTTCTAAGAACATGCTTAATTCTGCATAAATACAGGGTTCATGGGGCATGGTGGAAGGGAAGGCAGACAGATGACCTATTTCCTGATGGACTTGTAATTTAGTTTCACCTTTAGTCCACAAAGGCTGTTATGGCAGCACTGATATTCTGTTCATGTACTTTGCATAGAGACACAGGTGACATACAATGCCAGTCTCTATCTGTCATGCACATCACATTATCTGTTCCATTCCTAACAAGGAACCACGAGTGTAAGTACTTTCTTCATTTTACAAAGGAAGATGCTGCTTAGGATCACACAAACTAGTACTTGGCAGTGCCGGCACTCAAACTTACATCTTGACTCAAGTCTATTTTTGTTTTCTAAACACTGCCCCTCAGTAAGTTGGAATTAAAATTCACAAGTTTCCTTCAATTTCTTTATTCCATGTCTGTCTTGTTGCTTGGGTCAAAAACAACTAAACAAAAACAAAACAAAACAAACAAAAAACCTTCAAGGTATATGGGCGCCAGATTCCATTGTTGTACATCTCAAATCATCATAGAGAAAATAAACTAATCAGTAAGCACCTAATCTCAATTCTGTTGGAGGGAAGGATGGTTTGGGGGCAGATTCAGAAATCTACTTTGGGCCAGTGTGGATGGGGCGGGCCAAATAAGATGGGTACTGTACCAACTAAATTTAATATCGGACTGGCCACTGACTGTAAACGATTACCATTCCTCCTGGGATTCAGAACCTGCTTCTGGTGACCCCATTCTCTCAGAGGGTAGGAAACGTTTGTTTGTGAACACCAGAGAGAAAAAGTCAGCTCAAGTAGTTACTTCTGTAGACAAAAGAATGAAGCTTTTAATTAAGCTTTGTGTGTGTGTATGTGTGTGTGTGTGTTTGTCAGAGAGTTAAGTTTCAACTGACCCAATTCTTAATAAGAAACAAAATATGATAGAAAAGTTACAAAAAGTATACTTCACTTTAATGTTTTATCAGTCAAGGTGTCTGCAGGAACTAGATGGTATGCTTAAACTGGATATCTGAGGAGAGTTTAATAAAGTGACTATATCCAAAATACTATAATTTTAACATGTAATCAAAATAAAATTATAAATAAGTTAATAGTTTCTTTCATACTAAGTCTTCAGTGCACTTCCAGCACATCAGAATTAAGACCAGTTATATTTCAAGTGCTCAACAGCCATGTGTGGCGAGTGGCCACCATACTGGGATAGCAATATCTAAAAAATACACTTAAAGCTAAAAAGTCAGAGGGAATAATCCCTCATTGTCTTTCCCCTGGGGTGGAGAGATCATTTAAGTAGCCATAGATACTACAACATCATTGTTATTATTTATTACATGTGAATTTTAATACTATTTCTAAACAAACTTTTAAGTTCCCAGCTCAGAACTTCACTTTATTCCTCAAGATTTGCTACCTTCATGTGAAGGGCAAGATGCCTGTTATTCAGAAATGATGATCAGAAAATTTAACCTGGATTCAAAGATAACATAAGTCTTGATGCTTACAGTCCATAGTCAAAATATAAATCTAATATTAAAATAAATATTAGTCTTTTAATAGCTTACAGGCCAAAGTTTACAATATAATAGTAAGATTACTATCAAAATACATTCCCATCTATTGTCAGTTTAAAGAATGAACTAAACTTCATCCAAATTGGTCTGGTCCCTCTCTGATTCAAATTCCAATAGATGCAATCTTGTTAGAACATGACAGTTGCTCATGGTTAGCTATGTCAACATATATTTCCTTTTTCTGGAGAAATGTTATTTATTTATTGTACTGTCACATTGATGGGGTTTACAACCAGCAGATCAGTAAATTTATTACCATTATTTTAATTAACAATAGTAATGGTAATATATGCTGCTTTTTAAAAAATTGTGGTTAACATACAAAATAAAATTTCCCGTTTTCACCATTTTTAAGTTGTGATGGTTAAGTTCATGTGTCAACTTGTCTATGTTATGGCGTCCAGTTATTTGGTCAAGTAAGCACTGGTCTGATTGTTATTGTGAGGGTATTTCATGGATTTAAATCATTAATCAGTTGACTGTATCTATGGCTTATTACATTTGCCATCAACAAAGGAGATTGCTTCAGCAATGAGATAAGTCTCTTCAAATCAGTTGAAGGCCTTAAAGGAAGAACTGATGACTTAAACAGTCAGGAAGAAGAATTTCTGTCTCTACTTCAGCCAACCAGCTCTGGAATTCATTGGAACCTTCATCAGAGTTCCCATCTTGCAACCTGCCCTACGGAATTCAGACTTGCCAATCCCCATGGTCTCGTGAGCCAATTCCTATAATAAAACTCTCAATATTTCCATATATATCCTGTTGTTTGTTTCTTTGGAGAACCCTAATAAGTATACACTTCAGTGGTACTAATTGCATTCACAATGTTGTGCTACTATCACCACCATCTGTTATCAAGGCTTTTTCACGACTCCAAACAGAAACTCTGTACATATTAAGCAATAACTCCCCATTCCCTGCTCCCCCCAGCCCCTGGTGACTTCTGTTTTGTCTCTATTAATTTGCTTATTTTAGATATTTTATACAAGTGGAGTCATAGAATATCTGTCAGTTTTCATCTGGCTTATTTCACTCAACATAATGTTTTCAAGTTTCATCCATGTTGTAGCAAGTCTCAGAACTTCATATTTATACCTGAATAATATTCCACTGTATAGATATACCACATTTTGTTTATCCATTCATCTGTTGATGGACACTTGGATTGTTAACACTTTTTGGATAGGCTGCTATGAACACAGTACAATGATCTGAGTTCCTGCTTTCAATTCTTTTGGGTATATACCTAGAAGTGGAATTAACAGGTATGGTAGGTTGAATTATGAACCCCACAAACACGTGTCTGTAATGTTAATCCAAATCCCTGTTGGTGTGAACCCACTATAAATAGGACCTTTTGAAAATGTTATTTTTAGTTAAGGTGTGCCCATCTGAATGAGGGTGAGTCTTAATTAAGATCACAAGAAGCTTTATATAGAGAACCTGGAGGTCACAGAAGCTAAAAAGGAGAGGACATTGCGATGTGACAGGAAGCAGAGATACAGGCCAAGGAATCCCAAGGATGGCTGGTAGTCAGCACTAGAATGGTGTATTTTTTCGCAGAAAAAAAGTAAGCCTTGCCAGTATCTTGATTTTTGGAGTTCTAGGCTCAAAACTCCAAGTCAGTAAATTCCCACTGTTTAAGCTAACCCATTGTGAGGTAATTGTCATAACAGTCTGGCAAACTAAAACAACAGGTCTTACAATAATTCTAATTTTAACTTTTTGAGGAACCCTCAAACTGTTTTCCACAGTGGTTATACCATTTTAGATCCTCATCAACAATGTAAAAGGGTTCCAATTTCTCTGCATCCTTGATTTTTCTTTTTTCTTTTTAATTTTTTTTCATTTTGTGCATCCTTGATTTTTAATGTTTTTTTTTATTAATAACCTTACTAGTGGGTGTGAAGTGGTATCATTGAGGTCTTATTTGAATTTCCCTAATGGTTAATGATTTTGAGCATCTTTTCATGTTATTTATTGGCCATTTGTATATCTTCTTTGGAGAAATGTCTAAGTCCTTTGCCCATTTTTAAATTGGATTGTCTTTCTGTTGTTGCGTTCCATGTTTCTTTTGAGTGTATTCATTTTTTAAATATATAACAATCAAAATTTCAATGGCTTACACAACAAACTGATTTTCATATTCATTGGTCTGTAAGTCAGCTAGTATTCAGACTGTAGGTCTGGCTCAGGCCTGTTCCATGTACCTCCCCTTCTCCTTGAATCAGTGGTTTCCTGGGACATATTTTAACATCCTTTCTCACCCTCGTCCTCATCATTTCTTCTTCACTACCATTGCCCACTCCCTCCCTCAAAAACAGAAACTCATGTCAAAATATTCTATAATGTAAAAGGGCAATCTCTGTATTTTTTATTCTTTTCTAAGCCTACCCCAATCAAACTATCTTTTGTCTGTGTATATATATATTTTTTCTTTAAAAAAAAAAAACTGGGGAGAGGGGCCATTTGGAAGGAAAAATACATCTAAACCTCCAGATAAGAAAATTGCTCTTTACAGCAATTACAACTTTAAGAATTATTACAACTAATTTAGCTAGTGATTTTAGAGTTTACAAAGCACTTTCAAATTCCACTGTCATATTTTACATTTCACCATAATCTCAGGAAGGCATTAGAGCAGGGAATACCATGATCATGCCAGCTGTTAAGATGACAAAACTGTAGTTCACTGAGTTAAGAGACCTGAGGAATATTTAAAGTGGATTCATCTTAGGCTGATATCATGAGATATAACCATGTTTTTTGACAAAACAGTCTTTCACAGCACTGCCTGGTTGGACTCAACATGGCTGTAAGGATAAATGGGAGGAAGGACCTTAACTTCAGATGTTACCGTTTAGCTGGAGTTGCAAACTCAAATGCCAGGTGGATTGACATATCATATCTACATGTAGTGTACCCAGCAGAAGGGGGAAAAGAGTATAGGGAAGATGAAGTGATAAAAGGTAACTGACACAAAGTCTCAGTTTTGGAAAGGCTAGAGAGAGAAGGTGAACAGGATGACTGGGGAACTGGAGAGTCCTTCACTATATAGAGAAGACAGCTGCAAATTCAATTACAAATAGCTACTGTCTTGGAGGGTTGCCATGTACAAATCCCATTTTACTAAGTTTTTTTAATTCCAGATTTTTATGAACCAAACACTTCTGCAAGGGAGATTTGGTTGGCCCAAAAGTTCTTTAAACTTTGAAATATTTAAAGATGATTTTTCTACCCCTCTGAACTAGAAACTCTCTAGTATTATCTAGCATTATCTCTCAAATCCTATGCTATCTCAGTTTAGCTTGTTCATTGTTTGGGCCTATATACTTCAAACACAAAGATATAATTGTAATCCTTCACCACAGCAAATTTATGTTATATGTATTTTTTAAAAACACAAACCACTCTGTGATAATTCCAGAAGTTAGGTGTATTTAAGGAATATCATTGAATTACATATTATTTGTACATGTACAAATATTCAGAGCATATTATTGCTCTTTAAAGAGCATTTCTCAAATTTTTTCTTCTTTCTCTGCTACCACTGTTCCTAATTTTCTATACTAAAAGAACCCTGGGAAATAAACAAAACAAAACAAAAAACAATGTAGGATCATTGGAGAAATATCAAGGATTTTATTCAAAATGACAATTTGGTCAAATGATTCTGAAACTTGGACACATTTAATAATATGTAGTATTCATATTATAAGGTGAGAAAAACTTCCCGAGTTCTACTTCTACTTAATAGGAGTTTTAAACACCTGCTAAGTTATGCTAGAATTCAAGCGCCAAGCACAATGCCTAATGCAAACCTTTATCTAACGTCTCTGTGAACGAAAGAATACGTAACACCACTGTTCTGCTTTTCCAAACCACAAATTGTTTTATTGAGCTCGTTATTGTAACTCGGGGTGCGGCACTGGGAAAAGAAAATGAAATAGACAAATACAAGCTGTTTCATTTATTAAGCAGTGATGACATTGGTATGAGTGAACATGTCTAACATGCTCAATTTTAAGACTTAAAAGATACTAAATTCGTAACACTTAATAGCAAGCTCTAGACACAAAAAGAACGAACCCCTTGCGTATTTAGGGATTCTTTTGGATGGCCACACTCAAGTGCCTGAAATCAAAGAACCCCCTCTTCTCCTGGCAAAGGCAGAAGAGGTCGGAAAGCGGAGGCAGGTCCCGTTCCCGCCACCCTTCCCCGGCCCCCAGCAGGGAGCCAGGAGCCAGGCGCCAGGCGCCAAGAGCCCCGCACCCCACGCCTCCAGTCCCGCAAGCCCGGGCCGGTCCCGCCGCCCGCCCCTCGGGCAACCGCTCTTCGCAAGGCGAGGCTCCAGAGCATCCTCCCCTGGAGACACCTGCTCACCTAGGGAAGCCAATTATCGCCGCGGTATAGGGCAGGCCGGGAAGCTCGAGGCCTATACTCACCTGTTGGGGATACTGTTCTTCTTCACAATGACAGTGGGGTAGGTGCGGGACTCCGACCACTACCACCCAGGCAACCCCGCACTTAGGCTTCGTCCAGAAGAGACCCCGGGCAGCTACGGCCCCCTTGGCACCGCCCCCCTCCCCCCGCCCAGGCCCCGGGCGATTATAGCTGACGGCCTCCGCAAGGGGCGCCAGAGACAAGGGCAGGAGCGTCAGCCGTCGCGTCAATTGGAGCCACAAGCTCAGCAAGCGGGTGAACAGACGCAACGCACCGAAGGTTCCCGAAGACGCACGCTCGGCGCACGCTCGGGTCCGGGCGGCCGAACGGCCATAGGGCGCACGCTCTTTGAGCCGGCACAACGTCAAGCTCCACAGGTGTGAGCCCGAGGTAGGCGGTGGGCGTGTTAAGCGGACGTCAGGATCGGTGTGGAGCCGTTGGCGACCTCCCTTAAGTCTAGTAAATTGTGCGTCCTGCTTTCACTACGCAGACATAACACAAGTGCAGTCTCCATCCAGGTGAATGCCATAGTGCCTTTTAAAGTGCCCTCGAGCCTTCCCTGTCGGACGCTCCAATATTTTGACTGGGCGTAGCCCTTTTCTGTAGAAAATTACGGTGGTGGCCCCGGTAACCGGAGCCGGAGCCGCACAGGCACTGAGATATGCAGTCTCCAGGTCCTGGCTTAACCGTTTGTCACCCTCTTTGGGAATTAATAGGGTTGGCAACCACTCCACTTTACTAAGCATTCGAGATTTACATCCAGTCCGGTGTGTTGTTTATTGGGTGCCTACAGTGTTCAGCACCTTGCTAGGTAGAGGAGGAGCTCATGCCCCAGCTCTCATGCTCATTTTAGGATAAGCAAAAAGAAGAGCTCAAGGTGGAATGTAATGGACAAAACTTAGCATTACAGAAGTCACAGAAGGACCAGAGTCAGAAAAAGCTTCTTGGAAGATGAGGGATTTGAACTTTGACACATAATGGTCTAGTTTAGGAAGCAGTTGCAAAAATCAAAAGATAGGAGTGGCAGGGAGTAAAAGGAAGAGTTTGATTTGGCTATAGGTGAGTGTTTGTGTAGGAGAGTGGTGAGCAAGTCTTAAGTGGAAAAGTGGACATGAGGATCTTTGGCCTCACTTCTAGAAATAGCCTCTAACTTTGACCTTCTGGCCAAGAGACTATAAATACAAATACATATTCAGGTTTGAATTAGAGACATCAACACAGGATTTACTTGTGTCTAGTTTCTGGACTTTATGGCCCATGTTACTCTATGAAATACATTTTTATAAATCCTATAATTAACTTGTGAGTGGCACAATTACATCACATTGTGTATGATAAAAGTATTACTTTGTTAAGATGAAAAATTTCAAAACATGCCACATTTTTTGAAACCTATTTTGGAATTGATTCCATTTTATGTACTAGAAATCTCAAAAAATGGAAGGGGTCCCAGATCTTTCTTGACATACAGGAGCAAGTTATGATGATAAGGGACTTGGTCCTGAGAGCACTGAGTAACTAAGTTTTGATGCCTTTAAAAGGTTTATCATATGTATAACTTCACAGATCAGAAAACTCTTTGTCAGACCACTTTTTCCTAGTTTTTGGTTCTGGAAAATAAGATAATGGTTAACTAAAAGATGCTAATTTTCAAACTTGTTGTATAATGAAGCACCTAGAATTTATGATGCTTTCTATAGAACTCTGAAATATTACTATATTACACTGAACTAAATGTAGAATTTTTTTTATTTGTTAAGTTCCACCTTTTGTATATCCTAATACCAGTAAAAGGTGGGGCAGGTGCCATATATTTAATATTTTTATTTTGACAAAATACTGTCCATTGCCTTAATTTTATCATAAGTTTAAATGAGACTTTACTTTTGGCATAGCATCCTACTTCAAATCAAAGGAGTCTGGAAGAGCATGATTTGAGAAACACTGCTATAAGTGTGTTAAGAAAGGGTTCATCATACTATGTAATAAAGAAACTGAAATAAAGACCTATGAAGTTATAGGAAATTGGACTTTGGACTGACTTCAGGTCTGCTAAGGGAAGAAAGGGAATATATTTTAGAAAGATTGCCAACAAGACCTGGGGGAAAATTAAAGGAAAAACAAATTTCTGGTCAGCTTATAATTAACCAAAGAAATATTGCTAGATACCAGAATATATATTTTGTGACCATTCCATTAGCTGGAGATATTTCTGTAATTTTATTCTGCAAACACTTCTGAGACCAAATGGCGTGTGGCAGAAATAATAAAAAGTGATTGAAAATTATGCTGAAAAGGAAATCTGTGCTGATTCCTTGAGGACGTTTCTATGAAACAGTTAGTAGGTCAGCATTCTATTCCAATTAAAGCAAATATCAGGGGATCTTGCATAGTCTTGTAACCCAGACTTTATTTAGAAACTGGACTGGAAAACTTGACTTGACTAATGTGTCTGGTTATGGTTTGAGCTTTTATTTAGCCATTATGTTGAATGACACTGATGTTGTAAGACTGCTTGTGGAGCCAAAAATGAATTTGGAAAGAGAAATAAATCCCATACCTTCCTTGATCTTTTCACCCTCCATTGACAAACACTATCTTTATTAAGTTTAATGTTTTCTATAATTTGGAAATAACAAGAATTCAAATTTAGGCAATTGCTTCTTATGTTGTTGTTGCACTCAATGAATTTCTCTTTTTATTTTTTCTTTTTAAATGTTGTACTGAGTTTTGTTGTGAAATTACAGAAGTTGGCTTCTATCCCATAGATTCTATATGAGTAAGAGATACTATTGCAGTCATTGAAAATAATGCTTCAGGTTTCATCTTTGGCTTTAATTGCATTAATTGCAAATATAAATTAAGAGGCTTCAATAAAATCTATGGTGCTGACATCCCTATTGGTAAGAAAGTAAAAATTTGTATATATTATCAAATCTGTTTCCATGAAGACATCATTAATAGAAAGACAAAAACTTGGAAAACTACAAATTGGACTTGTTTGCTTACTTGCCTGTATACCAAGCCCATCCAGGAACAGATCTGCTGTACAACCATATTTTTTGAGCTTTTTAAAGGTCCAAGAGATACATTCCTATTTGGGTGTTAAATTTGTTCTCACCACCAAACAGGCTTTAGGAAATTTCATTTTAGGAATCACCGCAGTGGTGGAGATAAATTTGCAGAACCCAGAGATTTCTAAATACTAAGCAAGAAGCAAACATTTATACACATTAAATTGTCTTCTGTTTGCTATGGATCAAAAGAGGCTAGTGTTCTAGTTTGCTAATGCTGCCAGAATGCAAAACACCTGAAATGGATTGGCTTTTATAAAGGAGGTTTATTTGGTTACAAAGTTACAGTCTTAAGGCCATTCATATGTCCAAGATAAGTCATCAACAATAGGATACCTTCACTGGAGGATGGCCAGTGGTGTCTGGAAAACCTCTCTTAGCTGGGGAGGCACATGGCTGGCGTCTGCTCCAGAGTTCTGGTTTCAAAATGGCTTTCTCCCAGGAAGTTCCTCTCTAGGCTGCAGTTCCTCAAAAATGTCACTCTTAGTTGCTCTTGGGTCGTTTGTCCTCTCTTAGCTTCTCCAGAGCAAGAGTCTGCTTTCAATGGCTGTCTTCCAACTGTCTCTCATCTGCAGCTCCTCTCTCAGCTTCTGTGCATTCTTCAAAGTGTCCCTCTTGGCTGTAGCTCCTCTTCAAAATGTCACTCTCAGCTGCACTGAGTTCTTTCTGTTCATCAGCCCATTTATATGGCTCCACTGATCAAGGCCCATCCTGAATGGGTGGGGCCGTGCCTCCATGGAAATATCTCATCAGAGTTATCACCTATGGTTGGGTGGGACGCATTTCCATGCAAACAACCTAATCCAAATGTTCCAACTTAATCCTCACTAATATGTCTGCCCCACAAGATTGCATCAAAGAATATGGCTTTTTCTGGAGGACAGAATACATTCAAACCAGCACAGCTAGGAAAAAAAAAAAAAAGAAAGAAAAAAAAAAAGAGGCTGAATTAACTGCTTAGCTTTAATTCACAGGCTTTGACTATGGACCTGCAGAATATCTGATACAAAAATAGTTAATCCTCCATTTCCTTACCTTTTAGAAAAAGCTTTAACTTCAAGAATTATAAATTAGCAATATCCTTGAAGAGAAGATTGGGTTTAACTATTGGAGCCAGTTTTCTGGCAAACACAGAAAGCTGACTTCCTGGAAGAACGTAAAAAAAGGTCCAAGTCACAGTTTTTCCCTACTACCCCATGAGATTTCTGGAAAGCAAATACGATTTTCAGCCAGATCTTCAATTTTACCTCATATCTTGTATAGAATTATTTATTTATATTATATTATTTATGGAATGATAATTGAACAGGTTAAAAAAAATCTTCAGGGCTGAAAAACACATTTGATTAATAAATTCTTCTATGATAAGTTTTGTTTGATAATTTATTATAATTTTATTATCTATAGGATGTGTCCCTACTCATATTTTCTCTACAGGTATTAGTTTAACATTCAAAATTTGCAGGTTTAGGCATCAATAAGTCAAGTATTGATTTGAAGATTGTTTAGAAGTTCTTACAGAATTGAAAGCACATTCAAAATTCTCTTTTCTTGGCATCCTATTCTTGTTGTATCTAATCTTGGCCTGATAGTAGGAAGAACCTTAATGTTGTTAATAATATTTTAAAGAATCATTTAGTCAGTCTCTTAAAAGCCTTTTTTATTGATTAATCAAGGAATTTATCTAACTTAGACCTGATTTTCTTTGTTTCTAGTCTATTCTATTCTATATTTTTTACCTCCCTTCAGACCTATCTACCCAAATGTTCACAAACTGAACTATTAATTCCTACCTCATCTATCTTCCTACTTTGACAATACTATAAATGACACTTGAGTAACCAACGTCTCAGTTACTCAAGCCAAAAATCTGGTTCTTCTTCAATTCCTCCCTTACTTTGTTCTTACATCTAGTTGCTCACCAAATCTGGTGACTTCTACTTCTTAAATGAATCTTTCTCCCCCTCCATTTCCACTTAATTTTTTTGGTTCAGCTCTATAGCATCTCTCACTAGGGTTATTTATAACTATTCTTAACCAACTATTCTTAAGCAATCCCCCTGCATCCATGGAATGTCTCTTTATTTAGTGGTCTTTTGTTCCCCTTACTGTGAAGTTTTTGGGGGAGTTCTCAGATATTTTAGTTAAAGTCATTTCCTGGTATTTTGAATTTTTTTGGCTTGCTATTGTGGAGATGACCTTGATCTGTCTTATTAGCATATAGAGAAGCTATGGTTTTTATATATATTCCTTTGTATTCTGTCACTTTACTGAATTTTCTAATTATGTCTAAATTTTTTTTATTTATTCTCTTGGGTTTTCAGTGCATAAAAACCTATCATCTACAATGATAATTTTGTCTGCTCCTTTCCAGTAGTTAGACCTCGTATATCTTTTGCATGTCTTATTACATTAACCAGAATTTACAGAACAGTATTGTATACTAAAAGTGATAGAGTATTTCATTGTTTTGATCCTAGTTAAATTAAAAATTTTAAATAATATACTTTTCATCTCAAGTATCTCAATGATTAGCTGTTTTCTTTCAGTAACATGGTATATCATTCATAAGAATATTTTCTTATTTATTTAGAAAATGAGACCAAAGAAACAACCATCATGAAAAAGATGTCAAAGAGAAGAGAAGATATTAAAAAAAAGGTAAGGTGTTAATGGAATTTATAAGGATTTAGATTATACTAAGTAGCCCAATTATAAATGTAGGATAATCCTAATAAATTTTATATATTTGGGTCTATATGCAAAACATACAATTCATATATTGAAAGAAATAATTAATAGGAGAGCTTAAGAAGAACTGTATAGTTTGATCTATTAGTCATGAAATAAGGGACATTAGAGGTGAGTTTTTTATTCATTCATTCTTTCTGCTACTTAGGTATTCATTTATCTATTCTCTCATTCTCTCAGCCAGTGGCAAGCCATTCCCTGCTTTGCACCAAAAAAAGAAAGAAAGAAAGATTGATTTTTTTTTAGTCAGTGGGTGAAACATTTCATGTGTCTCAGAGAAACTCCCATTAAGACTCCTATTTTATCCCTGCCTTCTAGGTGGAAAGGGGATTTTATTTTCAAAGTAATCAGAACCCTAAAAATGATGGGTGAGATTATTGGGAATTGAACAAAGACTCCTATCAATCACTTGCCCAAGTTAGATATCCTGTCATACCCTCAAGGGTTGCCAACTCTTGGTCAAAAGTAGAACTAGGTGTTCTAGTTTGCTAATGCTGCCAGAATGCAAAACACCAGAGATGGATTGGCTTTTATAAAAGGGGGTTTATTTGGTTACACAGTTACAGTCTTAAGACCATAAAGTGCCCAAGGTAACACATCAGCAATCACGTACCTTCACTGGAGGATGGCGAATGGTGTCCGGAAAACCTCTGTTAGCTGGGAAGGCACGTGGCTGGCGTCTGCTCCAAAGCTCTGGTTTCAGAATGGCTTTCTCCCAGACATTCCTCTCTAGGCTGCAGTTCCTCAAAAATGTCACTGTTAGTTGCACTTGGGGTCTTTGTCCTCTCTCAGATTCTCCGGAGCAAGAGTCTGCTTTCAACGGCCGTCTTCAAAATGTCTCTCATCTGTAGCTTCTGTGCATTCTTCAAAGTGTCCCTCTTGGCTATAGCTTCTCTTCAAAATTTCACTCTCAGCTGCACTGAGTTCCTTCTGTTTGCCAGCTCATTTATATGGCCCCAGTGATTTAATTTAGACCCACCCTGAATGGGTGGGGTAACATCTCTATGGAAATTATCCAATCAGAGTCATCACCCACAGCTGGGTGGGGCGCATTTCCGTGCAAGCAACCTAATCCAAACATCCCAACTTAATCCCCACTAGTATGCCTGCCCCACAAAATTGCATCAAAGAATGTGGCTTTTTCTGGGCGACATAATACATTCAAACCAGCACACTAGGTATTTTTAATTATCTTGAGGAAGGTAATGAAGATTAAATAAGAAAGGAACTTCTTAGTCCACATTGACCTTAATCAGTATTTCTTAAGTGTAGTACAGGAAACACTGGTGGATTTTTAAGTTCTTTCAGAAAGTCTGCAGACTGGGCTCTTATTGAGATACTGTTTTTATTATAATCATGTCAGTGCTCTGCTTTGGATTTTGACATGAATCTGTGTTTTTACCAATGGAAAGCCAATGTGTGTCTCTGCTTATTCTTTCTACTCCAACTGCAAATTAGTTTGCTTATTATACCCAGTTATTATTTCAAGATGCTTTTGTTATTCTCCTTCTTAAACTTAAAACAGACTTCATATTGTTCAAAAAAGAATTTAACATTACTAGACTAATTTACTTTTAGAAATATTGAGGCTAAAAAATCATAAAAGAAATAAATGCTCATTTTAACATACAGAAATTTGGGTGAAGATAGGACACACAATTAATAATACCAGTAGGCAGATTAGAAATATGATTCTGATGCTCAGGAGAGAAGACAAGACTGGAGACACAGATTTGGGGAGCCATGGGAAGGCTCCCCAAAGCACTGACATATGCCTACATTTGGGTAATGGGGAGAAATACAACCATTAAAGGTGACAAGGTATAAGTGGTCAGAGAGGTAGAAGGATAGAAGGCAAGGATAGATAAAGTTTTAAGAAAGTAAAGGTGCCCATCATTGTCAAATGCTATAGAGTAATCAATCAAATAATAGCGAATACTCATATAGTGCTGAGTTTGAGTTTTCGATGTATTTTCATTTGTCCATTCTCATTCGACCCTACTAAAAGATATATGAAATAGGCAATATATGAAGACTAAGACCTAATCATTGAATTTTATCATTAAAAAGATTATTTTGATGTTAAAGAGAACAATTTCTTAATTAAAAGATCTCTATATAAAGAGCTCTTACAAATTGATGAAAACAGGCAAACGATATGAATTGGCATTTTCAAGGAAATGATATTGAAAGGGCTGATAAACATATGAAAAGATGTCCAATGCGAAACAGAAAGATGCAAATTAACCCTTCTCCCTTTTTTGCAGATCTTAGAAGAGACAGATAACATTGTAGTGGAAGAAACTGTAGGCGAACATCAAAAAGGTTCTCAAAAAGTATACCACAAATCTGATATTCTTAGTTTTTATTTTTAAAAGATGTAAATTACAAACCCTATTCTATGATTTCATCTGGGAACACAAATTTCTTAAAAGATGAATTTAAACAGAAATTAAACTTAGAAAATACAAGATGGGAAGAAAGAAATACGTAGGAAAGTCAGTGCATATGATAATGCTGAGTTTCATTTTCTCTCTCTCTCTCTTTGCAAATATGGAGAATCCATTAGTGCTAGAGACTGTGTTAAACCATAAAGATATTAAGATACAGAATTGGCTTTGGGAAGCTCCAAATCTCAGGGGAAAATGTATAAATGTCGAACCATGATTCATTCATCCAGCAAATATTTATTGAGCACTTATGATTTGCCATTCTAAGTTCTGGAAGTAGAGTCGTAAACAAATCAACTAGTAATTTTAAAATTATACCAAGAAATACTGCATTTAAGAATGAAGATTCTCATGACCTATAGTGAATTAGTTTTATGCTTGACCCTTTTTTTCTACCATCCTCAACCCAGCCTTGAAGTACTCTAAGGAAGGGAGAGCAAAAAGCAAAATGCAAAGCAAAATGATGACTTGGT
>PVKY010005668.1:0-17064 GCA_004027775.1 Bradypus variegatus
CTGCTCTCAGATCTTCAAATGACATATCCCACAATGAGGTTGCAGGACCCCATGGTCCCCACATACTTAACTTTTTGTGGAACAACTACACTGACCTTCAGAAAGGCTACACCATTCCACCTGCTTATCAACAGCAGATAGGTACATCCCTCTCTCCATGTTTTCTCCAACACTTTTACTCCTATATATATATTTTCCTCTAGTTTTATAGAGTTATATTCACATACCATACATTTATCCACAGTGTACAATCAGTTGTTCATAGTATCATCATAAAGTTGTACATTTATCACCACAATCAGCACCTGAACATATTGATTACTACAAGAAAAATTGCTTTTTTTTTAGGAATAATAAAAAAATGATAAAAAGAAAAATAACGTGTCATGTAATACAATATAATAGTAAGAACAGCAAATAACACCACTACCAAGAATCCCATATTCCTCCCCTATATCCCCCCCTCTCATATACATTTAGCATTGGCATATTGCCTTTGTAACATTTAATGGAGGTATATTACAATTTTATTGTTGACCATAGACTCAAGTTTGCTTTGATTATGTTTTTTTCCAAATACCATCCCTTTTTCACCTCTCTACATGGTTGACATTCATTTGCTTTCCCACATGCAAAAACATTTTTATATTTGTATATTTAGTAACAGTCATTGGCCACTCCAATTTTTGCCACGTTGTACAGTCCCAGTCTTTATCATCTATCTTTACCTCTAGTGTCACATTGTATACTTTTTTATATTTGTAAATTTTGTAACGATGAGAGTGATTTCCACACAACAGTCTCAATAAAAGACATGCCCTCAGCGAGGGGTCCACCTCACTAAATAATACCCCAGAAGCTATGCTCCAGGGGGAGGGGGAGAGCGGACAGCCAAGGATTGGCTGATACTGGGGGCCCCGAGGCACCTGTGCCTCCAGGCGGGACAAGCTGTGGTTACTCACACTCCAGAGCTCCTCATGGCATCAGGCTGAGGCCAGACCTGAGCCAAACTTCGTCTCTGCTCGGCTTCTTCCCCCTCCCTGCCTGCTTCCCTCCCCACCTTCTTAGGGCTTCAGTGAATAACTCGCCCAGGAACCTGCATCTTGGGCCCTGTTTCCAGGGAGCCTGGTTGGAGGCAAGGGGTGAGAACACCTTGTAGGGGCGGCTGAATTCCAGCCAGTGTCTTCCTGAGGCACCCTCCAGTCCTGTGGTGTGAGCCTTGACTTCACAAAAAGTGAAACAAACAGGCCTGGGCATGCACAAAAGGCTCCCCAAATAAGATACAGAGGGGCAGCAGGAGCTGATCAGGGGATTATTGATGTTTCAGTAGTTTCTCCGGTGATTTGTGAACATCCCTGGCAAAGCAGCACTCATTTGGGGACCACATGTGTGCTGTGCAGTCGAGAATTCTCACAGAATCAATTGCAGGCAGGAAATTAGGGGGAACCATCTGCATGGCTGCCACAGCCCTGGCGAGCTAATTGGCCTTGATGGAGGGTGTCAGAATGGGAAGACAATGGGAGAGGAAGATGCGGGGGAAGCTCCATCAGCCTTCTCCCCTGGGGCTGGAAACCCTTTCCAGAGCATAAAGGAGGGGATGGGGAGCCTCACGGAGATTCTTAATTTATAGATGGAGAAACTGAGGCCTGCAGAAGCTGTGAGGGAATCACGGTCACCCAGTACGCCCATGAGAGGAGCTGGGACGTGGATATTTACTCAGGATAATGAGTGTGTCCAACGTCCTCCCACCCCACCCTGAGTGCCTGGCCTCAGCATCAAAGCCCAGCGCCTGCAGGACCCCAGAGCCACTGGTTCCACTCCCACCAGCACAAGAGCCCCCCCCCCTTCAGCTCTGGGGTTGCTGCCTCCTGTAATTAGGCAGCATCTTCCGTTTTTACCCTGAGGTCTCCTTCCACCTCCCTTGGCCCCTGGGGAATCAGTCTCCTCTTTTCCACATCCTGCCCTCCAGCTGTGGAAAGGCCAGTGTTTTGGCCCCCAGGTCTTGTCCACCCAGTTCAGAAGCACAGAGAAGGTTCTGGCACTAGGACAGTGGTATTACAGTTAGGACCCAGGAGTGCCCAGGTCCTGCCCACCCTTCTTTCCCATGGGCCCCCTCCCAGGGAGCCACACTCACAGAACGATAGCAGAATGGAGACCAAAGCTCCGCTTCCTCCACAATGAGCCAACACCAAACAGCCCCAGGGTGGTGCTCCCCAGTAGAGACCAGATCAACTCTGGGCCTCCCAGCTGAACTGCCTTGGAGACAGCTGGGGCTGGACAGTGGGCCTAGGGCCCACGTACCACCGGTTCAGGCATGGAGAGGGCAGACACTGCCTCAGTGGGCTGACACGGTGCAGAAAGCCCAAAGCCCAGGTGCTCACTGCTAGGGACGCGTGACCCTGCCCGTTAGCAAACGTGTCCCCGTGAACGCACTGAGTTCTGATCAGTCAGATCAGCCAGTCCTTGTCCCTGAGAATGGGAAGCGTCCTCCTCTTTCCACCCAACATCCAGGCTGAATCAGTGTGTCTCCTCCTTTGCTGGGTTTCCACATTCTGACCCTTCCCAGGTGCTGTCACAGATCCTTCAGTCCGTCAATGTCCTTCCAGAAGTGTGGATCCCAGAGCTGAGTAAGTTTGATGTGAGCAAAATTCAGTAAGGGATAGCTTTCTCTCCCTAGTTTTGTGTTAACGCAGACATCCACTCATGCAGATAATAAATATGTTTTAGTAAGTGGGCCACTAAAGGCCATAACGTGTGCCCTGGACAAGAGTCACCTCTCTGCTCTGAGTTTCCATTTCCTCACCAGAGCTAGACATCATGCATATGGAAGAGAAAGTGGCAACCCCTTTGCCCTCAGTGGCTACTTGGTCAAGCTGACGGACTAACTCAGCTGTGGGTGAAAGAGTTGGGGGGGGTGGGCATCGAGGTAAGGGGTGCAGTACAGACTGCCAACCCCGGGGATGAGGGACAGCATCGGGGTGGCCTGGAGCTGGGACAGAGGATTTGGATTGAGGAGGCAGAATGGTGGGATCAAAGGCATTTATCTGTAGGGCTGGTGTGTGCAGACATGAGCCAGGGTGAGCCCAGTGCTCTCAGGGGCACTGCAAAGACTTGTGAACCAGCTCAAAGCTTGGGTGATGATTAGGGACAGAGGACTAGGAAGTGGGTCACTGGAGCCAGCGATGGAGGGCACAAGTTGCTGGGTAAGGCTGTTGAGCCTGGGCAGCCTGGAGCCATGGAAGGCTCTGGAGCCAGGGCAGCCCCGTGGGGGCATGACGTCCACTTGCAGGATTGTCAGGAGAATCACTATGCCCGTGCACGTCACCCACCTGCCACTGTGCAACAGAACTGTGACGATGATGATGATGGTGGAGGTGATGAGATGCTACAACTGCAAAATCCAAAGCAGAGGATCCTCCCAGGAAAAGCTGCAGGAAGCAGGCCAGGCCTGGGGTGAGGAGGCCCACCAGGAGGCTGAGCAGTGACCTGTGGTCACCTGAGCTGGGCATGGGCCCTGCCTTGTAAGATCACAACCAGCCAGGAGCTCAGAAGCCCGATGCTTCCTGCTCATAACCAAGAGAGACATCCTTCTGCAGATGCTCCCCGAGAGGGGCCCTGGGTGAGGCCAGGAAGAAAGTCCTGGGGTGCTGAACCTCCCAGCCTCCTCTGCCCAGGCTCCAGAAACAACAGCTTCCACCAGTGGGGAGGGCAGGGTGGGACAGATCTGCCCCTCAGCTGACCGTGCACAGTCTCTCACCTCTGGGATCCTTGTACTCTCTATGCCTGGAGCCTGAGCTGGCCACGGCCACCTTCCAGAAGGACCATCAACAAGAGCCACATTCTCCAGGACCGGTGGAAGCTCAGTGATTGGGGGAGCCTCTGGGTGAGGGGACAGGCTGAGAGGGGAAGGCTTTGCCCTGACCACTTCCCTCTGGCTGTGGCCTGGGCCAGAGCTTGGCAGAGGTGGCAGCCCAGACCCAGGCCCAGACCCAGGCCCGGACCAGCTGAGGCCAGGAGGTGAGGGCTGGGGCTCCAGGTGGTGTCAGGTTCCCCAAGTCTCTTGTCTTCCAGAGCCCACCCCAGAGTCCCTCCCCAGCCCCTGGGCACCCAACCAGGGAGGCCCCTGCTGTCCACACCAGGCCCTCTCCCGGACTCACGTCTCCTTCCTCCCACCTCACTGGTCCCTCCCTCCCCCAGTCTCTCGGGAAGCTCACCTGGGAAGGCCTTTGTCCATCATCCAGTCAGCCCCGCCCCTCCCGCTGTGCAGTTGAGGAAACTGAGGGCCAGACCCGGAAAGAGCCTGGAGGAGGGTCCCAGCTATCCTGGAAGCCCTTCCTTGCACACACTGGCCGTCTCGAAATCAGAACAAACGTTGCAGCCAGGCGTGGGGCTTGTCAAAGTGCACACGGCCATGCAAAAGGAGACATTGTAGAGCTGAGGGCCGAGGAGGAAAGAGGGGGAGGGGGTGGCCGAACCCCTGACAGAAAACCCAGCCTGGGGGTTGCCTGCTTTACGGGGTCACACCCCACACCACCCACAGCCTGCCCGTTGGGGAAGGGAAGGTAGGGAACTCTCACCTGTGAGCCTTGCTGGGTGACCTATGCTCAGAGGCAGGTGGCCTGGGTGCCCCCAGCTGCCAAGGTCGTTGCCTGCACCGAGCGGCCCTGTGTCCTCGCTACGTTTTGTGATAAGGCAGCGGAGGCTCACAGGGGTCCAGCGACCTTCTCCAGGCCACACGGTTGCCAGCGGACAACCCAAGTCTCTCTGATCCCAAACCTCTGCTCTTATCCACACCACCCCACAGCTTCTGAAAACCTCAGGGGGCAGCTCACCGTGTTCCCTAGGCCTCCGCCAAGCCCTTCGCCATTTCCCCACCCCAGGCTGACTCCAGCCCGGGGCTGCCCACAAGAACTCAGGCAAGGATGGCTGCACCGGCCCCCTGTGGCTCGTGGCCACTTGAAATGTGGCTAGTGACACTGAGGAGCGAACTTTGATTTAATTTTAATTCATTTATATTTGAATAGCCACGTCTGTCTGGTGGCAACTGTAGAGGGGAGCTCGGCCCTAGGTCAGAATAATTTCTCCATAAGTGTCTGTTCCTGACAGAGACTCAGAATCAGGAAGCCAAGTGAAAATGGTGCTCGATATGCACTGTTTAATTAGGTGCATAAGTATGGAAGCCACTTCACACAGAAGTCCTGAAAAGTTGTAAACTTAAAGAAAGAGAAGGAAGGAGGGAAGGAAAGAAGGAGAGAGGGAGGAGGGAAGGACAGATTGAAGGATGGAAGGAATGGACAGTGGGGGAAGAAGAAGAGAGTGACTCAAATTACTTCAAAAAGTCCACTTTTGAGAACACCTCTCCCTGCGCAGTGTAGATAAGGCAAGTCTGCATCGCCTCCAGTCAATCTAGGCAAACCGGAGGCTTCGCTGGGGAGGCTGAGAGCAAGTGTCAGATTAAGACAATAAGAGTCCTTAGTATCTCCACTAGCGAGAGCCGGGCCCTCAGCCTCCTCCCCGGGACAGGCTGAGAAGTGGCACTGTTGCCCTCCGCGGCCTCCGCCTGCCTTTCTGCTTTTTCTGGCAGCCTCGGCTCCCAGGGCAGCTGGGAGGTGTGAGCTGGTCCCTTGCAATTTCACTCATAGGAACCTGACAGGAGGCTCTGAAGACCATTTACCTGCCACACTACACGAGCTGAACGGGAGCATTCGCCTCTCTGCACAGTTGATGAGCCAACAAATGGCTGCTGCCAGCCTCCCCAGGGGCTGGGGTCAGAGGACCCCTGTGGGTGCCGGAACAGTACCTGGCCAAAATAGGCACTCAATTAATAATTGCTGAACGAACAACAAACGCATGGGTGTGGAGCCAGGCTATCTGGGTTTGCATCGTGCCTACTGGCTGTATGACCGTGGACAAGCGACTGACCTCTCTGAGCCTCAGAGAGCACTGGGAAAAGGAAACGGATCATGCATGCAAAGAGAGAGCTCAACATACTGCCCAAGAAATTCGGGGCTGCTGTGATGAGGATGAGATCAGGGACTCCCCCTGACTCTAGAGGTCTGGTTCCCACCTGACCCCCCTCGGGCATCCATCTGGTCCCACTATTCACGCTCTGTCAGCAGTTGTCCATGCCCACAGTTCTGAGCTGCTGGAATGTGGCTCGGAGCATGTCTGGGCTCCTTTTGCCAGAGGCCCTCCTTCCCAGTGCTCCTTGGGTCCTGCCTCCAAATCCACAGGGCGTCCTCTACTCTGCCAAGCTCTTGCACCCCTCCCCATCGGGTAGTAGCAGGGGAGTACCTGGCAAGACTGCACAGAAAGGCCCTGAGCCCCAGGTCTCCTGCCTCCTGGCCACCACCCTCCTGCAAGCCAGGTGGCCTAGGACCCTCTCTGCAGGACCCACTGTCCCGGTCAGTGACCCACAGGTGCTCCCCACGTTGTCCTGTGATGAGAATCACTGTTTCTGGCATTCAAGGCCCCTGGTGATGAGCCTGTGAAGTCACCACCTCAGTGGCTAAACCAGAACTGTCTTATTCCCCTCAGGGCCTGGCCTCAAATCTAAGTGCCCAGTGGTAACCCTTGAATGACACCCTCTCATTCCACCCCTTGCTCTCCCCTTCCCCCAAACTCAAAGATTGTAAAATAGAGCACCCATTGGGCTAAATCTCCACCCCCTGGATAATGCACGGAGCCGGGCCTGGTTGCTAAGGTAACCATTCAAAATCCATTTATTGGAAGAAGTCAAGAACCTGTTTATGCCCATTAATCTGATTTAAAAGTCCTTTACTACAGAGGACTCTGGGGGCTCAATTTCCAAAGCCCCCCACCCCATCCTCAGCTAGTGGGGTAATCTCTCCAGCAGACACCGGGACCCCCAAGGCTGGGCAGCCACCAAGATGTGGTGTCTCTGCTGGAGCTGCAGCAGGGGCTCAAAGGGCTGGCGGGAGAGGAGGGGGCCCCAGCCAGGCCCCACCAGGGATCCCCAGCCAGGGAGGTGGAGAGAACTCAGTGAGAAAGGAGCAGGATTTCCCGAAAATGGAACCTGGTGTACCCCACCTTCTACAGCTCCATCACAGCCCCCTTGTTCCTCCTAGCCACTGAGGCCCCATCATCACCCCAACCCCAGGCCTGGCACCAACGTGGGTGTTCGGGGAATAGCAGCAGAATCGAATAAAAAGGTCAACTAAATTGGGATTCTAACTTTATCCCTAAGGTGAGAAAAGCTAGAAGATGACTTCAATTAAACCTAATCTGGCTGACATTTCTCCTGATAAGATACACCCACCACATCCATCAGCGACCCCTGGAGCATGATGCTGAAATGCAGATTCCTGGGCCTCACTGCCCACCAACAGACTCTGACTCCATGGGTGGTGTGGAGGCGGAGGAGGGTGCAGGTAAAACGCAGGCTGACAAGCTCCTTTAGTGAGAGTGGTACCCACTGAAGTTCAGGAAGCATCGAGAGGGTCCTCCCAAGCCCCCTCTCCTTACCCGGGAGCAAACAGAGCCCCAGAGAGTGGCAGCAGGTGGCCAAGGATGCAAACAAGATAGCGTCGGGGGCAGGCACAGGTCTCAGAAACACTGCTGCAGCTGAGCGTGCCCCCAGTGTAGCTGGAGGGTGCCTGAGATGCTGCGGGCACTGGGGTGCACTTGCCTGTCCGACCCCACTCGCATCACACACGCCTCTCCCCAGACAAGACTGCACCCCAGCCCCCCCCAGCCAGGGGACAGTCCCCCAATCCCTTCCTCCCCGCAGAGCTCCTGGGCCAGTCCTCTCCAGACTCTTTGCTCAGGAAGAGGCTGCCTGCGTCGTGCACCATGGCAAGTGCTAACTCAATCTCTGTTTTATTTATCACATCTTTAACTGCCAGTCGATCCACTGAGGCTGATTAGACCACAATTAGGCTCCCAGGTTGGTCCTGTGGAGTTGACGGTGTCTGAGTAAACAGGAGCTAATGGCCTGTCTGAGCAGCATTCGGGGGTAAAAGTTTGGTTCCTGTTCAGTGCCCTGAAATGCTGACGTGGCTCGAGCCTCATTCCCACTGCCCCCCTCCCGGGCCCTGCAGTGTGGCCCAGGACTCGGGAGCACAGCCTGTGGGGTCAGATCCCGGGTGGACCCAGGGAGCTCGGGGGCATTGTATAGTCACTGAATTTCTCTGAACCCCACATACCTCACTGTAAAATGGGGTTGAAAATGTTAGTAGCTCCATCATGGGATGGCCTTGGGGATTAAATGCCACTGTGTACATAAAGTGCTAGTGTGCAGCTGGACGGACAGAAATACTAACTGAAAGCTGCTGTTTTTACCCAAGGACTTCACTTATGGGACCGCAGCCTTGGACAGAGGCCTCGGTGCAAATCTAATAAGATGTGGGCACTTCAGATTACCATGGAGATCGTAACCTCATACCTGGAAGCTGCTTGGGGACTGCTTGTTGAGTTAAAAGAAAATAGGGATCTAATTTTAGCCCAAAGACAAGAAAGTTAAAAGGAAACATGAAATCATGTGCTCTGGTTAGACAGTACGATGATTGCTACTTACTGTGATAGCTGCTTTTCTTTAAATAATAAAGCCACGTGAACTCACTATGAATGTAGCTACTCTCATTTTCCCCACTTCTATTCTTCACCTCCTTTCTAGTATAAACCCCCAAATTTTGGTGGGGGGTGAGGGCCAGGGTCCCACGACGCCAAGATCTGAGGCGAGGTCTACCTGCCTCGAAGCCTGGGCTCCCATGTGCCTACCTAGCACCCAGAAGGGAACCTCGGGAATACAAGCCAACAGCACCCAACACACCACCAGCTCTCACAGCTCTTTTCCTCACCAGGTAGGAGGGAGAGCGGAGGAGGCCACAGGCAGCTCCGAGCCTCCAAAACACCCCTCCCAGATGCTGCCGTTTACAGGAGGTGGCACTGCCCGGCTGTAGGCGAGGGGCAGCGTCAGACGAGGTGGTAGCTTGGGAATGGGAGCGGGAAGACCTGGAGTCCCCACCAGCTGGCGGTCAGGGCCCCACAGTCCCTCTCGCTGCTCCTCTGGAGCCCAGTGCACAGAAGGGCTCCAGCCAGTGCCTGCAGCCAGTCAGCATCTTCACGATCTTCCACCTGGGGCTCATCATTAGCCACTCTGTTTTCCAGACCAAGGAGACTTAACATTTAAGGCATGTCTCTTTCCAGTAGGCCTGGTTGTGTTGCTAAGAGTATGCAACAAAGCCGGCTTTCTAAGTCAGACATCCCCAAACATACTTCCAAATATGTGGCTGCATTTCTTGTAGCACGGAAATGTATCTAAACTTCATCCTAATAATGTAGATTTATTGTAGCACCTCCTTCCAAAGGGGGGTCCTTTACTAGAAAAGGCACACAGGATGGCACAAACTAAATAAAACTAAAAAGTCAAAGCTGTATCAGGGGAAATAAAATCACAAAGAATGGGGGTGGTTAATAACACCAGCAAACATGGCAATTGTAGTTACTGTAACTATGCAGTCTATTTAGTTCTGAGTTTCCTGGTAACAAAATCAAAAAGGGTAATAAGAGTCATTCATTACCACAGTCATTGTCTGAAGAAAGAAAGAGAGAGCAAGCATCAGGGAAGACATGCAGCTGCTAAGAAATGCTGAGGGGAGTTTCATTACATTTTGGAGGCTCTACCCTGAACTGAAGGTGGGTCTGGAGATGGTTCTCCTGGACAATTTGGACCTGAGTCTCCATGTCTGTAAAAAAGAGGGAGTTGGATGGATTTATGGCCACTGATAACTGGGTGGCGCTTTGCTGTTTAGAAGCTACTTTCAAAGATCCTGTCTCCTTCCTGCCATGCACTTGGCAGCCAGAACTTATCCTTACCCTTTTTAGATAAGACACTAAAGTTTGGAGAGATGAAGTGACTTATCTAGTGACCCTAGCAGCTGGCAGGGTGGAGTTTACATCCTCATGAGCCAAGATCTTTTCACTTTCATCTCTGTGTTAACACTTCGTGATTCATTTTCTCTCTTGTTCAGTCTCTTTCTTGGAACCAGGGGGAGGAGGGATTTCCAAACTCCACCATGCATAGGAAAGGAGAGGAGGACCCTTTGTCCAGCTGAATACGGAAGATTTTTCAGCTCTCTAGAACCTGGCTTTTAAAAAGTGAGCATCCCTGTCTCTTCTGGGGGTGAAACAGCTCCAGAGTTAGGGGTGGTATTTCCTGACACCCTTGCCCCTGCTCAGGAAGTGTGTGTGTGCATGTGTGTGAGTGAGGGTGTGTGTATGTGCGTGCATGTGTGTGCCTGCCCAGGGATGTGTGTGTGTGTGTGAGGGGTGAGTGAATGAGGGTGTGTGTGTGAATGTATGTTTGAGTGTGAATGTGAGCGTGTGTGCACGCATGTGCGCGCAACCCTGAGGGGCAGAGGAACCTGTGTCCAGAGATGGGCAGAAAGAGGTGATAAGAACTCTGGAGTCAGACCACCCCGGTAGAGACCCAGCAACCAAACTGCTTCCAGAAAACAGGGCAAATAGCAGTAGTGCCCACCTTGCGGGCTGTGAAGATACAGGACATAAAGTGTGAAAAGCACTCGGCACAAAGCTGTTATTCCTGCTGCAGTGCTCACTTAGAGAAGAGAAGCTAAAGCTGAGATCCAATGTCCTGCTCAGGACACAATGAGGCTGGGTCAGGGGACAAGATGGGTGGCCTGGAGCTGCGACCATCCCGTCCTCTTTGCACCCCCACCCATGAGAGCCCGCTGCGTGTGGACACGAGTTTCCAAATGGTGTCCATCCCTGCTCACTCCCTCCCCGAACATCCCCGGACACCTGGCCCCTGGGCTGCCTGGAGATTGGACACAGCATTTTTCACTCTGTCTGCACCAGGGTGAAAGCAATTTACAAATGTTCACCCAAGGAAGAGACGTGGGCAAAAGTGTTTGGCAGCTCATTAAAATAGTGTCACCAGGGCCCTGGGCGCCGGCCACGCACCGTGCAGAGGTGGCCACCTGGTCAGAGCCTGCTCGTCGGGACTGTGGCTCTGGGCAGTGTCCTTGGACCTCCGGGTTTCTCAGGCTGATAAGGATCAGGGGCTTAGGTTTACTCCACCCTGGGAGACTCAGATTTAGGGCCAACTGAGATCCCAGAGAAAAAGTGCAGAGGAGGGAAGAAACCACCAAGTCACCTTCTTTTACATTAGTTGTTTATTCTCCCTCTTGTTTCAGACAAGCTCCAAAGTAGGTAACAAAGATGCCAGTTACAGGGAAGGGATGATATGGAAGCAAAAGCACCCGAGGGAGCATCTGGGGGTCTAAGTTAAGGCACCTGGGCTGCAAGAGTGAACACTGACCCTCCCTCCTTACAGGAAGGAAGGTATGGTGGGCGAGAGGGTGGGGCGCCAGGGGAAGGCCAGGTTGAGGAAGCAGCCCTGGGGAGGGCAGCTCTGGGGTCTCCGCAGCAGGAAGCCCAGCAGCCTCCGGGCATCTCTGCTGTCAGAAGGGGCTGCTCCTCCCCTTTGCAGACATTGCATCGCTCCATGCACAATTCCGACTCCAAGGGGGAGCGCCTGGTTGGCTCAAGTGATGTGCCCACCATTTGGAGGAGGGAGGGCAGGACACTTCACCAGTAGATCCCTGAGACTAAATTAACAGGGAGCAGCAGTTCCCCAAGTAAGTTCAGGGAGTAACATGTGAAGAAGGGCAAATGGAGGCTGAGCAGGCCCTAGAAAGGTGCGGTGACTTGCCTGGGATTTTAATGGTGGAGCCAAAATTCACGGTCTGATCTACATTCAGCCTCCCACAGCGTGTTTGACTTGAGTCTGCATCTCTCGCCCTCTGAACAGCAATGATTAGCCTCTCAAATGTGCCTCTGGTTGTTCTGGCAGGGCATTTATTTCAGTTTCATCTCCGGCCCCACTGAGAGCTCCCTCTTCCTCCAGGTGCCCTGAGTGTCTGGTCTCGCACCTGCCACTGCTGGGGCGCTCGGGCAGGGCTCTGTCTGCAGGCCACAGGCCACCTGGAGCGCAGGGGCACTGCCAAACTCTGAACGCTGCTGACACGGGGGCAGCCCGCAAGCTGAGGACTCAGCAGGCTGGCTGTGCCGCTGTTGGATCAGGAGGAGGCTGAGTTCATGCCCCTGGACAGACGCCTCTGCCATCCAGGCAGCCAAGCTATCATGCAACACACCCTGATCTGGAAGGAAGTGAGCATTTACTGGGTGCCTGCTCTGTAGCAGGCCCTGTGTTAGGATTGCATCTCAAAACCCTGGTATCAACCCCTGACAGTGTGCAAACGCTACTACCCACCTGGGTTTGAGTCCCAGCTCTGCTACGTTAGAGCTGGGCATCTTGGACCAGTCACATCACATCTGTGAGCTCTGGTTTCCTCACTCAGAGTCAATTGCGCCAATGGACGCATTTACTGCATTTGTTGTGGAATAGCAACAGTAGTGGTAGCTATTGTTATTTTTAGACCTGAAGGACAAAAAACATCTAGCTATGAAAAAAGAGAAGGCAAGAGTACTCTGGCTTTCCAGCAGAGGAAATTGAGGCCCACAGGAACTGGAGCTTGCTGATCCCCAAAGCATGAGTCCAAAGCGTCTAGTTTTCCACTGTACCACACTGCCTCTCAGAGATCCTGGCCTGTGTCCCAGCTCTGCCCCTGGCTCACTCCCTTAGCTTCTCTGAGTCCCTAGGTCCTCCGTGTCTCCATACCTCTTGGCCAAATGTGGCTAGCATCCAAGATGACTAGCAGTTTCATCTCTTAAAAATGCTTTCACATCCAGTCTTCCCTGGAGCACCTGCCTCTCATTTGAATTTTCTCTTTTCTTTCCAAGGCCACCTGGCACCCCTGATGAGATAGCACCCCATGGGAGAAAGCCCTTTCATGCCCGCTTTCTTCTTTGATGTCCTGTCCTACATTAGAAGATGAATCTGGTGCCTTTAATCTTCTCTTTGCTATACTCGTGGTTCTGAAGCAATTCCCCAACTTCACACTGCCACGTTGGATTAGTGTGATTTAGCATGAATTTCAGGGGACTTGAAAGCTCCCAGGTCTTTGGGGACTTGGGAGAGTCTTACTGTAACCAAGTTATTCTCAGAAAGTCATAGAATAGAGGGTATGAGTTACCCAGGAGAGAGGAACCTCTTAGTGCCCAGAAAAAAACCCAGGTAGAGGAAGCTAGGAGCCAAGGACTTCAGCTACCCCTCTTGCATCCAAAGTGTCTCCACATTGGCTGGGTTGGCATTTTGGCTAAAGCTAGAACAGTAATACCTATGGCAATGCAATTCTCTAATCCCTAATTGGAAGCCAAAAATACACAGTCAAATCGAGCAAGATAACACTATGGACAAATCGCAGGTGAATTCACATGTTCGTACTCTTTGATTTGAAGATAAACATTTAAATAATCTTAAAACTAACCCTTTGATGATAGGGCTTGAAACTCAGCCATCAGGCCCAATAGCAATATGGGGATTGGGATAATTGTTGCTCCCTCCTTGACTTCTGAAAAGAGGAATTATAGAAGCTCAGATTCCTGTGAGAACTGTTATTTCATGTCCCTCTGTGTTCCTCTGAGAAGGCCAAAAGACTCAAATTTTTTTTTATTTGGAATAATTTTAGATTTACAGAAGTGTTTCAAGGACAGTACAGAGAGTTACCATAAATCCTTCCCCTAATATTATTACTTTACACAACTATGGTACAATTTTCAAAACAAAGAACCTATCATTAGCACAACAATATCAACTAAACCACAGAACTTATTCAGCTCGCCTTCATTTTTTCCACTGATGTCCATTTTATGTTCCAGGAGCCCCTCCTGGATCCTACATAGTATTTCATTGTCATGTCACCTTAGTCTCCTCCAGTCTGTGGCAGTTTCTTTGTCTTTCCTTGTTTTCCATGTCCTTGACACCTTTGAAGATTATTGGGCAGGTATCCTGTAGACTGTCCCTCAGTCTGGGCTTGTCTGGGGTTTTCTCCTATGTAGACTGAGATTACAGAGTTTTGGGAAAATACCAGAGAGGTGATGTATCTGTCTTAGTCTCCTAGCTGCTAAAACAAATACCATACAATGGATTGGCTTAACAACAGGAATTTATTTGCTCGTGGTTTCAGAGCCTAGAAGGCTTGCTTCCTCCTGGGGTTGGTATCTTCTGGCTGTCCAGCAATCTTTGGGGTTCCTTGGCTTTTCCGTCACCTGGAAATTCTTATGGTGGCATCTTCTCTTTCTCTCCATGTTCCACTGACTTCCAGCTTCTGGCTGCTCCCATGGCTTCTCCTTCTGTCCAAATTTCCTTTGCTTATAAGACTTCAGCCGTATTGGATTAAGGCCAACCCTCGTTCACCTTCACTAACAACATCTTCAAAGGTTCTATTTATAATTGGTTCACACCCACACGACCAGGGGTTGGGACCCAGACATGCCTTTTATGGGGGACGTGATTCAATCCCCAACAGTGTCCCTCTCACTGCATTGTAGCAAGGGGTACACACACTTTCAACATGACTTCTCACTGGTGATGTTGACCTTGATCACTCAGTTAAAGTGCTGTCTGCCAGGTTTCTCCACTGTAAAGTTAGCAGGTTCCCCTTTCTGTCTTCTGTTTGTTAGAAGCCAGTCACTAAGTCCAGCCCCTACTCAGGGGGTGGGTAATTAAGCTCTGCTCCTGGAGGGAGGAGAATTAAAGAATCTGTAGACATATGTTAAAACATCACAGTAATTAAAACATATTTGGGGAAGGGTAACTCTGAGGCTATGCAACTACCTTGTTTCTCCTTGAACTTCTTGCCTACTAATTAGCATTCATCAGCCTAGTAGTTAAGTGACTGCAGCAATTATTACTGTGGTTTCTAATGGTGATTTTCTATTTCCTCTATTCCTTCTACATTTATTATGTGGAATTCTCCTGTAAGGAAGATTTATCCCTTCTTCTCCAAGCCCAAGGGGTTTTGAAGGCTTCTTTTAGATTTCCACCTTCTTCTAGCTGGATCTAGGCATTCCGTCAGTTGCTCACTAAAACTGAAGGAATCTCAGGAGAGCTCTCGCCTCCTGTGTCTCACCTATGGCCCTGGGTGGTGGGCCCCGATCCTTGCCAAATTTTTACCCCAAGGAACACTCTGGGCCCAAGGAGTTAAGTCAGCCTCACTGAAAACAAAATAAAACACAAAAACTCTCCTTTTTTCTGAAATAATGAAACATTTCATTAGTCTGCCTGACATTTCTCCAGCTCTCCACTTAGGGGAATTTCTTTCCCCAAATATTGCAGGCCTGAGTCTCCTATTTATTACCTTAAATGAAGGATAAGCAAGATTTGGGCCCAAATATTGCTGATTGATGCTTTTATGTTTCATCTCATGGAGAAGATGGTTGGATAAACACATTAAAATAAGATTTGTGTCATCAGTTGGCCTTTGATCCCAAAGGGAGGCACCATCTGCTCACTAAGTTGTCTATTTTACAGGCCATAAGTGCTTCTTCAAAGCCTGTGCTATGTCCCACTATCCAAATCAGAAGGGCTGGAACAGGCTGTTGATGAATGAAAATCAAACTCAAATGATGTAGAGCAGAATTCAGTCCCAACCCTGATTTCTTTTTTTTATTAAACTTCTTTGGAACAGGTGTTGGACAAATCTGATATGTATCCACCAACCACTGCACACAGGAAACTAAGCACCTTCCCCTCTGGTGTGATTTTTTATTTTTTTCTTATTGAGATTGTTCACATAACCATACAATTATCCAAAGATCCAAAGTGTACAATCAATTGCCCATGGTACCATCACACAGCTGTGCATCCATCAACACAGTTAATTTTTTTTTTCCATTTGAGGACATTTTCATTACTTCAGAAAAGAAATAAAGACTTACAAAAAAAGGAAGCTCAGATCCTCCCATACTCCTAACAACCCCCCTCCATTATTGATTCATAGTATTGGTATAGTACATTTGTTACTGTTGATGAAAGAATGTTAAAATACTACTAACTGTAGTATATAGTTTGCAATAGGTATATATACATTTTCCTATATGCCCCTCTATTATTAACTTCTAGTTATAGTGTCATACATTTGTTCTAGTTATGAGAGAGATTTCTAATATTTGTACACTTAATCACAGACATTGTCCACCACAAGATTCACTGTTTTATACGTTCCTATATTTTAACCTCCAACTTTCCTTCTGGTGACATACTTGACTCTAAGCTTCCCCTTTCCACCACATTCACACACCATTCAGCACTGTTGGTTATTCTCATAATGTACTACCATCACCTCTGTTCATTCCTAAACATTTAAATTCACCCTATTTGAACATTCTGCTCATAATAAGCAACTGCTCCCCATTCTTTAGTCCCATTCTATATCCTGGTATCTTACATTTCATGTCTATAAGTTTATATATTATAATTAGTTCATCTCAGTGAGATCCTGCAGTATTTGTCCTTATGTGACTGTCTTATTTCACTCAATATAGTGCCTTCAAGTTTTCTTCATCAGCCCATTTTTTTAAAGATGGTTTTGTTCACACACCATAATTCCATCCTAAGTAAACAATCAATGGTTCCCTGTATAGGCACGTATTTAGGTATTCACCACCATCGCCACTATCTGTATAAGGACATCTCCATTTCTTCCACAAAGGAGGAGGAAAAGTCAAAGAAGGTAGAGAGACAGGAGAAAAAGAAAAAAAGAAAGAAAAAACCCCACCAAACTTGACATCTAGAAGCAACAAAAGGAAAGATAGCATTAAACTAAAGCAGAAAAAAGAGTCAGACAACATCACCAATGCTAAGAGTCCCATACCCTTCCCCTATGTCACCCCACCCCCATATGCATTTAGCTTTGGTATATTGCCTATGTTATATTAAAGGAAGCATAATACAATGTTTCTGTTAACTATAGTCTCTAGTTTGCATTAATTGTATTTTCCACCCAATCCCACCCCATTGTGAACAACTTGCAATGTTGACATTCATTTGTTCTACCTCATGTAAAAAACATATTTGTTACTTTTATCAAAACCATTGAGAACCCTAGGTTTCACTGAGTTATACAGTCCCAGTCTTTATCTTTCCTCTTTCCTTCTGGTGTCCCACATGCTCCTAAC
>PVKY010005669.1:0-17060 GCA_004027775.1 Bradypus variegatus
ATATCTTAAGGGCAGAGACTGTATGCTGTCCATCTCTAGTCCAGAACAGAGCTCAGGTATATTGTAGGTCCTTAAATATTTTCAAGTAAAATTAAATATAACTGTCCATTGATGAAATAGGCCACACACCAAGGTAGTGAGGTTTTCATTATAGGAGGAATTCAAACAGAAGATAGGAGATCATCTGGTGAGATTACAGTAAAAAGTGCTGTGAATCACATGGGAAACTGTAGCACTTAAAGTAGAAGGTAGCTGCTGAGTCTAAGAGCTTATGAATATTAGGAAGAATCAACTGTAACATAAAACATAAAATCATTTTTGACATCAAATATTTCTTTATGATTCACAGAAATAAGAAATCATGCATCCTGGGCTTCATTTCAATGACCTATAGCTTATTCTATCTGAGAAACTCATCTCAGAAAAAGGAAAGGAATTTGTTGTTTAAAATTGATCCTTCACCTCAACACCCAAAGTGAACATCAAAACACACCTCCAAAGGATGTTGAAGTAATTACTCTCAAAAGCAAGCACATTCAATTATTTAAAAATTGGTGGTCAGTGAAAAAACTAACTAGATAGCTAGTCAGAGCACATTAAAACAATCCATAGGATAGAGAAGTGACATGTTTATTTGTTTATTTTTTTGAAGCTGGGGGAGCATGGGATCAGGGAGCTGGGCAGTGAGCAGTCTAGGGCCGCAGGACCAGGGGAGAGCCAGCTAGGGACACAGAGGGAGCAAGAGAGCAAAGGTAGAACATGTCAATGGAGAGGTGGCAGGTCTGTCCTTGAAGGCTTTGTTGAGGAGCTTAGTGTCAGGGGATGATGTTGAACACTCTGTGCAGGGGGATGGATAAGTTTTTTGCAAAGTAGGATGGTTGATGGTTAAAAATGTGCATTCTGGAGGCAGCTGACATGCTTTTAAAGCCCAGCTCAGCTCTACAAGGTGTTGGGTCTTGGGCAGATTACTTAACTTTTCTGGGCCCCTGTTTCTTCGGCTGCAAAAAAAGAATAGTAATAGTAACTTCTTGTGGTAGTTTAAAGGATTAAATGAATTGATAGCAGGTAGATAGTAAGTGTTCCTTAAATTATCAGCTATTTTTATGTTTTAAAGATGTTAGTCTGATTGCTCTGTGGAGTAAGGGATGGGTGCAGACCTAGCAGCTAAAGGCTCTCACTATTGTCCTGGTAAGATACTGTAATACAGTGTCGAGTTGCAGAGAAGATGGTGAAGTCAGGGTCTATTTTGAAGTAGGTATGTCCCGAAGATAGGAACTTGTTGGTGATTGGATACAGAGATGAAGCAAAGAGGGGGAACAAGGACAGCTATTTCCTTTTTAGCTTCAAAGATGGGCAATTTCAAGCTGCCTTTATCTGAAACAGAGAAGAACTGGGAGAGGAGAGGCTTGTGGGGAGCCTGAAAGTGTACTGATTCAGTATGACACACCGATTACTTCTAGAACTGGATGTATTTCCATTGAATATACTTCAAATGCTAGTATTTCCCATGATATAAAGTGATGAAATCCACTGTTAAATGACAGCATTTACTAATTATGATACTCACATTTTTAAACTTTGCTTCCTTTATTTGGGGTTGTGGAGTTGTAGTTTCTCTCTGCTTCTTTAGTTGATTAATTTCATGGATATTAAGTTCTTCCATCACTGACCACACCCCACCTCCAATTGAATATATTGGCCAGATGTGACAGGTTTTCAGCTGGGAATGAATGAACCTCGTTTAGATTGTGGTATTAAAGAAGAGTGGTCCTTCTCTTGAGTTTTGAAACATTTGCAGATTAACTGGAGTTATTAAATAACTGTTAATATTTTCTTTTGCATTTACTTTGGCCAGATACTTGTTTTAGACTGTGATACTGCTATATAAACAGTAATTAAAACAATCAACTGGGGCTTATGATGAGTTCCTAACTAGAACAGACCTAATACTTGGCATTTGAATTATATCTTGTCTACCTCCTTCCTGATCACCTTCCTTAACCTAAAGGAGACCACCTTTGCATAGTGTTTATTATAAAACAAATACATCTGTGTAATACCATCACCATTTCAGTTATAATTGTCAAAGCATTGTCATTTATTTTATTTTTGCATTATTAGAGTATATTTTCCATTTGCTATGCCTGGGAAAGCTTACGTATTTTTCCTTTTTCATCAGAAGTCATTTTACTATAAACTTAAATTATGACATCGTGGAGAGATTCATTTGCTTGAAAGGGATGAGTAATTTCCCCAGATGTACTGAAGATTAGGTTTGTCAATTCCATTTATATTTTGAGGCTCTGTTTACCCAAACTGAAAGGGGTAGTGGAAAAGAAATACAAATAGTTACTCAATATAGAAAACCATACTGGTTTATTTACACTGAAACCACAAGCAGTCCAAAATCAGTTTGGGGGAAGTCCTCTGTCCCTGTAACCTTTTCTTCTGAGCTTCTTTAACTGCAGGTCATAGAAACTGAGCATTTACAAATGACACTGACTCTTGTTCTTTAGATGACCTTTGAGACACCAGGATCAGAGGTCACCTCTCTCAGAACCAAGATTACAAGGACAGGGAGACATCAGAAGCAAATCAATGTGAGAATTCCTTCAATAAGGAAGAGCTGGCCTAAAATCCACTCTGCCACATACGGACAGCTCTAAAATTAGCCTGCTGGACTATGCCAAGTCATACCTCCCAATGTCTAGCCCCACACCCCTAGCCTCCCATTCCCATAAAATATCCCTTGATTCTCAGATCCGGAAGACAGATTTGAGCCTCACCTCCTGTCTCCTTGCTGGTCAACCTTGCAATAAGACCGTTTCTTTTCTCAAAATTCTGATGTCATAGTATTGGCCTCCATGCATGCTGGGCAGCAAGCCCTTGCTCAGTAACAACGTGTCACCTACTTTTCCTTTTCTCAGGTATTCAATGATGGGGCAATTTCCTGAATGTTGCATTATACACTTATGGCACTTGCTAGTGGCTAAGTCTGGCTCTTCCTGAGCACATTGGCTTCCTTATCTATTCATCTGGCCATATTGTCTTCCCCATATCCTTTCCCTTCTTTTCACAGAGAGTTAGGGCTAGGAAGTGACAAGCTGGCTGGGAAGAATGAGAAAGCAATGGACACAAACCTTTAAGATCCATTTGGGAAAATTCAAATGTCCCCGCAGTGAGCCCTGGATTGAGGTCCTCTGGGGACTGGAGGGCAGGGTCCCAAAGCATAAAGAGCTGATGTCCAGGACAGGAAACCCTGAGCTGGTCCCTGGGAAAGACACCTCTAGAGGTCATGGCCATCGAGAGCTCCTTCTCTGAACCCAACAGAGAGCATGCCATCATTCCACATCGCAGTGTTTGTTTCACACGGTTGACCCAGAGAGATGAGCTGCCTTGCCGCCTAGCTTATGCAGAAACAGCCACTTCCTCCCTTCTGCACTGGCAAATATTTGCTGGAGCTCTGGGCATCCAAGTGTAGCAGCACTAAGGAGGCAAGAGGTAATCGTGAAGTCAGGCCATGTCAACCTGGGGTCAGATATGAAGGGTCCCAGGGCTGGGCTTCTCCTCCCTGCTGTGGGAACAATAGCAGAGCTGGCTAGAGGGGTGTAACTGTTTGGGACTCCAATTTTATTCAAATCGGTGTTGAAATACTGCTGTCACTTGACCCACAGTCTTTGAAATTATCTTGGTCTCAGGTATGTGTTTATATCCTCTAGTTACCTCGTTGTCTAGGAATGAGGACGGAAGGAAAAGGAGAAGAAAAAATGAGTTAGAAAGGAGAAGAAGAGTGTAGAAAGAAAAGGAAGCAGGGTGTTTGCAGTGGGACGTCTGCCTGAGTGGCAGAGGCAAGACGTTTCGCTAACACTCCTGGGCACTGGGGCCACAGCTTGGTCGCTTGTCTCAGACTACCAGACGTGAAAGGCAGGGTCTTGGGGAGAGGATGAAAAACCGAACAAGGCTAATCACTAGATCATTTTTTGAAAGCATAAACATATTTCAATAAGGGTCTAAGACCCAGATAAAGCCCAGAGCTGGAGAAGATGTGAGATCAGAAGTTATGAATAAATAAACGTTTGATGAGTCTTGGATTTTCAGTCCCCATTGCAATCATGTAAAGATGGTACTATGATCTCCATTTGATAAAAGAGGATATCCAAGGCAGAAAGGGCTGAGGAGCTGCGTTTAAGTCCTTGCAAGTAGATGACAGAGCTGGGGGTAAATGATAGTTTGACTCCAAATCCTGCCCGCACCCCTGGAAACAAGGCTAAAAACAAACAGTCGTGTGAACACTGGGGAGATGCCACCCAGCGATCAAATGGGTGGGGAGAAGGAATCTAGGACCCAGAACCCTAAAACGGAGCCCAATCCTGTGCTCTGCCCCACTTCCCCCACCCCAGACCTGCGCTTACAGCAGATGAGGATTTTACATCCATTGTTTGCTTTCATACCATGGTCTGACTGTCTATCATAGAAGGAAATGCAATTGGTCTGCAATGGTTTCCTCTCCCAGAGACTCTGTGTATTGAGAGATGACTTTTAAATATAATATCTTTATAGATATGAAAATTAAGCTGATCTGTTTAACTGCCAGAACAGTGTCGTCCCCCCCCATTTTAACATTAGAGACAATGTAGTTGCCTTTTATTTTTCAGTCATTGAAAATTTCCTTTTCATACCATAGTTTGTCTTTTAAAAAAGTCAGCTGACTTCCCTTGGTCCTCTATCAGAGCAGTCGGATCCATCTGGTGACAAATGCTTTCCTTGCTCCACGACCTTGACTTCCCATCCTCCCCCCCGCCCCAGCCCTAGGCAGGTGTAGGGAAAAGGGGTCTCAGGCTTTTCTTGGGCTCAAGTTTGCTTTCTCCCTTGGCCCGATGCTGTCTTTAGTCTTCCTCGCTGGTTTTCTATAACTTACAGAGCTTTCTCCTGCTACCTTCTGTAGCTCCTAAAGGCCCATATCCCTTTTTTTTTTAACCTTTAAAAAAATTTACTAGCAGTTTATAGGTTTATGCTGAGAGTACAGAGCTCCCATATTATCCTCCCCTAAGTTTTCTCTACTATTAACAGTCTGCATTAGTGTGGTAACTTTGTTACAACTGATAAAACAGTATTATTATAATTGTACTGTTAACTCTAGTCTGTAGTTTACATTAGGTTTCACTCTTTGTGTTGTACAGCTCTTTAGGTTTTTAGAATTTTTTTTTCCAGTAACATATATACAATATAAAATTTTTTTAACACTTTCAAGTACACAATTCAGTGATGTTAATTACCCCATCTCCTTTTTTTTTTTTTTTAATTTGTCTTGGAAACAACATGCTATTGCTTTTTGTTTTCTTTACTTATCTAGAACCTGATTTGTCTTTCAGCCCTTTGGGCCAGAGCAGGCTGATATTTTGCCAATTTTGCTATCTTCCTCTATCAGCATCATTTGCTATTTCTGTGGCCCTTGAAATGCCCATGTAAGGAGCATTCCATTTTTCTTGAAGAATGTTATCCCTAATATTTTCATCGGGTTCCTTCTGCTCACATGGAAAGCAGGTTGATCACACTTTTGGGAAGCTCATGCTGATAATGGTTCCCCTCTCTCCTTAACAGCATGGGTACTATTTCTAGATAACCATTCCTGTGTTGATGTTTTACATGTACTTTCTTTTTTTCCTCTATATTTTCTCAATATTTTAGTTTGTTTTTTTTGTTTGTTTGTTTTATTTACTTTTCTTCTTCTTTTTCTTTTTTCTTTTCTTCAATATTTTATTTTGAAAAACATTTAAAAAATACAGCACCCACATCCCAACCACCCATGTTCTGCAACTAGCGTATTGCTGTATTTTCTTTTTCATATCTTCTCATATATCCAGAATAAGCTGAATTTGTGGTGTCCAAGAGATAGCAAGTTACATGCACTTTCTTATCTCATTTGCTCTCCAATAACCCAGGAAGGAGATCGCATTATCACCCTCCATTTTACAGATGAGTAAACTGAGTCACAGGCTTGCCAAGTAATCTGCCCATGTCACCCAACTCACAGTGCCAGTGCTGGGCTTGGGACCGGACTGTCCCATGGTGACGCTGCCCAGATCTGGTAGAAGCCTGGGGCTGGGTAGAGCCTCTGAGAGTAAACAGACGTGTAAAGCCTCCCATTGACCCCACTTACCCATTCCCACCTTGAGAATCTCCGATTTAGTAGCAAGATGCCACTACTTTCCAGTTGCTTCCATCTTTAAATACAATTCCTTTCCATCTGCAAAAAATGAAATCAAGAAGCCAATCTAGCTAAATTATTTCACCTTCTATACGAAGAAGCAATGGAGAAAATGCATCTGCTTGAAAAGTTATATTTGCTTTTTAAAGCGTTGTTCTTTATCCCCCTGGAAGCACCTTCTCCCTGGGAGAAACTAGCATCCTGTGTCATAATCTGGAACAGAGTTTTACACTGTTTATCATGTGGTGAGTGGTTTCAGGGGAAAGTGTCAACATAAATTTGGAATTTCCTGACTTCTGCAGAACCCGGTTATACTCTTCACACGACTAGAAAGGAAATCTTAAAAAAAAATTTTTTTTTTGAGTGTTTTACTGTGGAAATGTCCGCCAAACATTTTCATCCCATTTTCCCAGAGAAACCTGACAGCTTGGGGAGGGGTCGGGAAGGGGAGGGAGGAGAAGGACAAAACCAATGCCACATCCTTGAACTCTTTTGTGCGTCCAGAACAATGTCCAGTTAAAAATCAAACAATATCGCCACTAAATGAGTCTAAAATAAGTCCTTGGTTAAGTGCCGTGGAAAGGGATGTCTCGGCGCAGCGAGGGGAGCCTCGCCTGCCCGAAAGGGTGGGCCCCCAGCTGGCCAGGGAGACGGCGCGGCCCGCTGAGCTGCAGGAACCCGGGAGAGGGGGACGGCCGGGGATTCGCTAGCAGCGCGGGGGGGGGACCACGCCGCTGTCCCCCCTTCCCCGGGGGTGCAAGCCCGGGGAGCCGAGCAGGGCGCGGGGGTGGGGCCGCCCCTCCGCACGGCAAAGTCACGAAGTCTGGCTCGCGGGGCCAGATTTCCTCGGGAAGGGGCGGGGGTGTGGCCGCCCGGGAGGGGCCGCCCGCCGACGGCAGGCCCGGGGCGCTGGCCCGCGGCCAGGGGGCCCGACGCCAGCCGCGGCGCTGGGCGCTGGGAGCGGCCGCGGGGCCCGGGCGGGACAATGGACTCGCTGGAGCCAGGCGCTGCGGCCGCAACTCGCGGGGCTTCCTGTGCTCGCCCGGCGCGGCACAGACTGTCCCCTCTGCAGCGGCCCGGGAGCGCCCACCCGCCGCCGCTTCTGCCCGGGAGTCGCGGGCGCCGCGATGCCGTCACCCTTTGTATTTTTATCCCCGCGGCGCATCGCTGAGTCACCTGCGGAGAGAGTTTGGGTGCAGGAAGCAACTGCAGCGCCGTCGCCGTGGGGGGCGACAAAAGAAAAAAGTCTTTAAAGCAATTTTTTTTAACACCACCTATCCCGCAATTTACAATTTAGCCGTTTGTCATCTCATTCGGTTTCCCATTTTTAAAATCCCTGGACCCCCTCTGTACCAGGAGGGTGAGAAAGAAGAGGAAAATATGGGCGGATGTGATGGAGATAGCTTGCTTTAATACCCAATAACTGGCTTTCGATATGCTTTGCCTAAATTTGGCACTCTTAAACAGAGCCCTGGGATTTAAAAAAGAAAAAAGAAAAAGCGGCCCGTTAAGCCCTGTATGCCAGTCTCTGGGGCAGAAGAGATGGAGGAGAAGGTTCTGCTTTTGGTTTTGTTTTGTTTTCTATTTCTGTTCTTGGCTTTGGAATATTGCCTTTAAGCACGGACCAAAGTCCCTGCCTAGGCCAGAAACTTGAAAACGTTAGCAGCCTGCTCCCAGCAATCAGAAGTGGAATTCAGCAGTTACCAGAAATGCTCTTCAGCCTTCTGGTTCAAGGTCAGGAAGTTTTTTGGCAGGAGGTCTTTCAAGGGGAGCGTGCCCTGGGCTGCAGGCTGTGCTAGCGGTGCAGCGTTAGAATATGTTGGTGCAAGGGGGAAATCAGGCACCCTGGACAGGCTCCTGTTGTGCACTCAACACTTAACGTTATCACGCTGCTGCAGTTCAAACTGGAGTCTCAGCCAGAAGTGGACAATTGCTCAAAATAACCCGGTTTCTGATTTACTTTTTTTTTCCTCTCTCTTTCTTAAACTTTTTATTTTGAAATAATTTCAAACTTACAAGATAGTTGTAAAAATCATACAAAATCTTGGTTTACTTTCAGGGTGCCTGGAGAGATTTACTCCCTCATAATCAAGCAAGAAGCTGCTCTTTGGTCCTTGCTTTGGTGGAAATGGTAGCCTGTTTTGGCCAAGGGCCACCGACGTGTTGGCGAGTGCTCAATGCCAGCTCTCCGGAACAAAGCCCGGATCTTTGCCATGGCGGGTGCACAGAAACTACAAAATATTTCAAGTGGACAGAAAAATATACAGGATAATGCAATAAATGTTTATGTACTCACCAACAACTTTGGTCAAATACGAACAGCTTGATATTTACTGAAGATTTTTATTTTCTTTATTTAGTTTTTTTTTTTAATTAAGAAACAAACTTTTACAGAAAGAGTTAGGGAACCTGGGTCAACTTGCTGACCTCTGTCCCCTCTCCTCCTGTACAGTCAGGGTGACCACAGCCTGACTACTGACTTTGAACTCTGGTTTTGAATGCTCTCCTGTCTGCAGGGTGAAGATCTCTCCAGCTCTCCTGGCTGTGCAAAGGTTGACATCCATTCAGAACTATCAGTACCAGCTTCCAATATTTTGAACACCACCCTTGGCTGTGTGTTTCCAACATGGGGTTATTTGGATACAAAATATATAATATTGCTTTGTATGTTTTTAAACTTGAATATATCACATTATAATGTACATTATGATTTTTAATAACAGCTTCATTGAGATATCATTCACATACCATATAATCCACCTATTTAAAATGTGCTATTCAATGGTTTTTAGTACAGTCACAGAATTGTGCAACCATCACAATCAATTCTGGAACATTTGCATCAGCCCCCAAAACCTGTACCTTTTTAGAGTTCAGTCCCCTTTCCGCTTTTCCCTTTCTAACCCCACTTATCTCCCAGCCCCTGGCAACCACTAATGGTTTGTCCCTGTGGATTTGCCTTTTGGGGACATTTCATATAAACGGAATCATATAACATGTGGCCTTTTGTGACTGGCTTCTTTCATTTGACATAGTGTCTTTAAGGCTTATCCATGTTGTAGCATGTATCAGTACATCATTTTTTTTTATGATTAATTAAGATTCCATTTTAAGGTGTGCCATGCTTTATTTATCCATTCTTTAGCTGATGAACATTTGAGTTGCTTCCATTTTTTTTGGCTATTATGAAAAATCCTGCTAGGAACATTCATGTGTGAGTTTTTGGGTAGACATAGGTTTTCATTTCTCTTGGGTATACACCAGGAAGTGGAGCTGCTGGATCTATGGTGACTCTATGTTTAATCTTTTCAAGAAGTGCCAGACTGTTTTCTAATGTGGCTACAGCATTTTGCATCCCCACCAGTAGTGGATGAGGGTTTCAATTTCTCCATCCCCCTGCCAATAGTTGATATTGTTTGTCTTTTTGATTATAGCCATCCTAGTGGGTATAAAGTGGCATCACAGGGCGGGTTTGATTTGTTTCCCTAATGGCTAATATTGAGTATGCTTTCATGTGCTTATTGACCATTTACGTATCTTTTTTGAAGAAATGCCTATTTAGATCCTTTGCCCATTTTTTTTTTGGTAGGAAAAAATGCAAACATTGCCTTTATTGTTAGTAACCACATTTGGTTCTGTCCTTTGCCTGTTTTTAAATTAAGTTGTCTTTTTATTATGGAGTTGTAAGAGTTATATTTCTAGATATAAATCTTATATTTTCTAAATATAAGACTTTTCAAATAAATGATTTGCAAACATTTTCTTCCCTTCTATAGGTTGTCTCTTCACTTTCTTGATGGTGTCCTTTTCTGTATACAGCCTTTTGAAATGTTCCTTAGATTTATCCAAGTAGAAATGTAGAGCACTAGTTCATTATTTTAACCAATTTTAACCCCTGTAAAGTACTTAACAGTATGAGTAGTATGGATTAATTTATTGATCCAGTCCCCTATTAGTGGAAATTTGAGCCATTTCCAGTATTTGACGTTTCCAGTATTTGAGAATGACAAACAAGCCTGCCATGAATGCTCTTGTCCATGTCTTCTAGAACACATTTTATAAAATGTCTCTGGGTAAATACCGAGGAGTATAATTCTGGCATCTTGGAGAATGCTTATTTTCAGGGGTGTTAAATATTGACAAATTATTTTTCGTTTTTACCAGCAATATATTATAGATCTCACTGTGAAACATCTCTTAGTTAATGATTGGTACCATTTGACATTTAAGTTTTAGCTACTTTAAATGTATGGGTATGAAATCCTCTTGTTGCTGTTTTAAAATGCAGCCATCTATCAAGCTATGGTGGTGTTTGAAGGCCAGATAAACTGCTGGGGCTGCTTTGTTACTTGACACACAGGGTTAAGAAATCATCTCCGTAATATATTCTTGTGTATCAACAGCTTTGGAGACTCTCTTTTTCTATATTTAAATGTGCCAAATGTTTGCATGGTTCTTCTTACAGTCAAAGTTGACTGCATTACTTTGTTGATTATTTAGAACTATATTAGTATGGAACATATTTTAAATCTGCAATATGAACTTTTTGACATTAACTAATATAAGATTCTGGACTTTATGAATATAAACTGTTTGCTAATTCTTTAGCCCCTGGAAGTCCTGTAAAAGTGGAATATGTTCAAATTCATATTCTTGGTCCCCAGTCTTCCCTTACTCTTGTCTCTAATAATTCCAATATTATTAGCATTTTTTATATATAGTTCAATTCAACACCTTAATCTTTTAAGATTTAATTTCTTCTGTGCTATTTACATAATACATACATAACTTTGATTAGGCAAAGGGTAAATAACCAAGACTACTGTTATTTCTGCTTGACATTTTTAGCAGAATGAAATTTGGCAAATATTCTATATTCGATATTCTAGATTCTAGATATCTTAGTTAAGTTAAATTAAATCAATGTACTATGTAATATGTAGGTAAGAAGGAAACTTCTACTGGCTAATAATTTTTTCTTTCTGACTAGAGTTTGATTCCAAAGGAAACTAAGAAGGAGAAATTTCTATTCAAATTGCGTGATCTCTAAGATTTGAATAGACAATGTTTTTTCAGGTGAGTTTCTACTAAGAGTGTTGATCTGTTATTTCAGATATATAGATAGAACCTACTAAACAAAACAAGCAAGAATCTAGTGATAAAATGAGGAACTTTCTAATGGAAAGGTTTTATAAATGTTGTATTCCTTAATTTACAAGAAATACTCTTTTAGATGTATTTTAACAGGTTCCCTTACAGAAGGTTTACTGAAGTGTTGTGCTGAGCTTTTTAAAAATTTTTATGATGGCAACATATATATAAAATTTGCCATTTTACCCATTTTCAAGTGTACAATTCAGTGGCATTAATTACATTCACAATGTTGTGCTATCATCATCACTATCCATTTCTGGAAATCTTCCATCATTCCAAACAGACACTCTGCACCCATTAAGTGTTAATTTTCCTTTGTCCCCAGCCCCTGGAAACCTCTAAGCTACTGTCTCTATTAATTTGTCTATTCTGGATATCTCATGTAAGTGGAATCATACACATTTACGTGTCAGTCACATATAAGTGTCTGGCTTATTTCACTCAGCATAAAGTTTTCAAGATGTGTCTAGGTTGTAGCATATACATTCTGAAACTTCATTCCATTTTGTGGCTGAATTATATTCCAATGTGTGCATATACCAAGTTTTGTTAATCCATTCATCCACTCATGGACACTTGGGTTGCTCCCACCTTTTGGCATTTGTGAATAATGCTGCTATGAACATTGTCGTACAAGTACCTGCCTGATGTGCTCATTTTTTTACATATGTTCATGATATCACTTACTCCTCATTAAGCCAGGAGGCAGCCACGACCTCACTCTTTCTGGCTTTAACTATTTTCCAGAATCTTCTGAGGATTTAGAAGGTGATCCTAGTTTTGGTTCTGAAAATAAACCAAATGTTGGAGTCTGGTTAGTTCCCTCCAGCGAGCTTCAGAAGCCAAGAAAGTTTCAGAGTTTAATTAAAGAGAGTCGGTCCTGTTAGTTATGCCATAGAGCATTCTCCATCAGAGAAAAAGGTAGAGTCAGGATATCCTGAGATGTGCTGTCTAAATCGTACTTCATTGAAGTGGTGAAAGAATAAAGTTCAGCCTCAAAATAAATCTTCATGGAAAATTGTGTAGACCCCGGTTTGTCCCAGGTGGGCTTGCCCTGGTTCCTTCTCATGCCCGGTCTCCCTTTGTGGCTGGTGGAAACGTGCCAATGGAAGGTCCTCAAACAGAGCAATGCCGGGTGTGGCGAGGGGAGGTGCTGACTCCACTCCCCAAGCCAATGATTGCTTCCTGGGTTTGGTAGCAAAAGGACTGATGTGGTGTTGGCTGGACTTGGAACCATCATGCCGCGTGGGAAAGGACTGAGAGCTGACTACGAATGAAGAAACGATCCCAAGTGGTTCTGGGCTGCTGGAGGTACCTGCTCTGAACTAGTTATAACTTTAATAATAATTTAATAATTAATATTAATTATTAATTAATATTAATTAATATTAATTTAATATTAATTAATATTTAACAATAATTTTAATTTTATGAAATTAAGCAGATACCTGGGTTAGATCTGCTCAGCATTTTAGCTTGGCCACATATTAGCTCTGTGTTACCTAACTTCTCCAACTTTTCAGTTTGCTCATCTGTAAAGTGGGGATAATAATAGCATGATCTCACAAGGCTATTGTGAGAATTAAATGAGATTTATATGCACAAAGTGCAGGAGTTATGCCTGGACAATGGGATAGGCTCAGTATATATTAGCTAGGATCATTCTCATATTATCATTGTAACACCCAAAAAAGTCAGGGAGAGATTAATTAATCCTAGATGTAGAAAAAAAATGTTTGGCTAAACCTTTAAATTTCAGAGATTATTTATGTGTGTTCAATTACATCCAGAGTCAGTGTAAGTCCACCTCAATGCAGGGTCAAATTGAACTTTAAAATAAAGAACAAGTTATTTAAAAATAAAAAGTTAAAAAATCAGAAAGCATGTATGATACTATTTCAACATGGAAAATCTTTTTTAATGTCATGAAAAATTAACTTTAAAATATAAACCCACAATAGTATTATCAAAAACATACTACAGAAGTTCATCTTAAACAGTCTGAATTTCTAACTCATTGACAATTTTTTTGACTTACTTTTAAGAAGCAGTCAATATTTAAATAAATAAGGTTTACTTACAATTAATGTTTTTCTATTATCTGTCCCTAGAGATAATTAGGAACACACACACACACACACACACAAATTAAAATCTGTTTAGATAGTGCCATTTCAGATGATTAGTCTATCAAATCCAAGTTTTATCAAAATAAATAATCTCTATAATTAGTGTAATTGTTACATAATTATAAACCATCACCACAGCTGGCATTGTTGAAGAGCAGGTGATTTTTCCTTTAAAGAAGAGATAGCTCATCAATGTTTTCTTAAATAAATAAATCATAATGCTCTATCATTAGCAATATCTTAGATAAATATCTTCTGACATTTTCCTTTGGTTTGCATGCCTAAAGTGAGCAATTTATTTCAGGAGGATTATTTGTGCTCCCAGGGATGTTAGAAAAAATCATTCAGCTGAAGAAGGCTTTCCTGACAATCAAGGAATCTTTGAAATCTTGCCACGGGACACCAGCAGGTCACTGTCTAGCTCTGGTTTTCCTTACAGAACGGAAGTGCACGGTGACAGCCCAGCCACCCATCGCTGAAGGCCTGTCAGCAAAGGCCATTTTGGAAGAGGAAATATAAATAGAAACGCACATAGTCGAAGACAAATTCCAGGAAATAACAGTAAGTGGCCAAGTTAGGGGAGCCACCGAAATCGTTCAAGCTTTCTTTTTTTAAATTTTGAAGGTGAGATGAAAAAGCAGGAACGATGTCTTTAGTCCTTCACGGAATAGGAGCACGTGCCAGTCCGACAAATGGAAAACCACCACACTTCAAAAGTTTCCAGAAAGGGATGATTAAAACTATGGCTTGGTTAGTGGTGTTTTAGGTCTACTATACAGAAAAGGGTACAAATCATAAATAGACACGTTGATGAATTTGGTCAAATTGAGCATCATCCAGAAACATCCAGAAACACACGACGAGCACCAGAGAAGCCCTCTCTGTGCAGCTTCCAGCAGCTCACCACTGCTCTTGCAGTGACCAAGATTTCTGCCTCTCCCTTCCCCATTAGAAGCTGCATGTTTCATCTGTTTGATCTATTGCATTTTAGCCTTACTTCTAAAATAAGAGTGTGGAAGCTGTAGACTTAGAAAATGCTTGTATTTTCACTTATTTGGATAAATGCCTCAAGCCTGCTCTTCATCGGTGTGGAGAGTTGAATTGAGTCCCACCAAAAGATAAGTTCAAAGCCTAACCCCTGGTGCCTGGGAATTGGATCTTCTTTGGAAATAGGGTCTTTGCAGATGTCACTGAGTTAATATGAGGCCACCCTGGATCAGGTGGGCCCTGACCCAGTATGGCTGGTGTTCTCTTGAGAAGAAGGGAATTTGGACACAGAAACATATAGGGAGAAGATGGCCTTGTGAAGACAGAGACAGAGATTGGGTGATGGTGCCACAAGCCAAGGAGCACCTGCAGCCAGCAGATGATAGAAGGGGCAAAGAGGGATTCTCCCCAGGAAGAAGTATGGCCTTGCCAACATCCTGAGTTCAGATTTCCAGCCTCCAGAAATGTGAGAGAATAAATTTTTGTTGTTTCAAACCACCTTGGTTGTGATCATTTATTACCACAGGCCTAGGAAATGAAGACAGCTACTAATGCCCTTTTTGTGACTCTTTGAAGCACTGCCTCCTGCAGGAAGCCCTCCCTGATTGCTCCTGCTACCACCCGCACCCTGCACATCCAGTTTTGGGGGACATTGTTGGCTGACGGATGTGTGACTCCCTGGGCAGACAAATGTCCTTGGACGATGATCTCCCTGGCATCTGTATGACCTGAAAGCCCAGTAGAGTATCTGGCACACAGAGATTTTTTGTAGATGCTTGTTGAATTGAGCAGAGCTCAGCTAATGGTCTCAGAGTACTTACTGATGGAAGCTTGTTTTAAAAGTTGAACTGTCTAGTTCTGTAGCTGTTTTCCCTTGGCAAAGTCATTTAACATTTCCGTCTGGGACTTTCTTACAAAATCAGGGACATCTCAAAACAATTAGCTGCCCAGAAGCTTTTGGTTAAGCAAAGCTCTCACATGGTCATCCTGAGTCAGTGTACATGATTTTTTCTCTTATTTCCCTGAGAGGATTTATTTAAAAATCTCTCTTTAATAAAGTCAGATTTCCTGACAGTGATGGTTGATTTCATGTGTCAGCTTGGCTAGGCTGTGGGGTCCAGTTGTTTGATCAAAGGCAAACACTGGTCTAGATGTTACCTTGGAGGGATTTTGAAGATGGGATTAGCATCAACCATCAGTTGACTTTAAATACGTTTGTGTGGGTGGGCCTCATCTAATCAGTTGGAGGCCTTCAGAGCAAGAACAGAGAGTTCCAGGGATCAAAAGGAATCCTGCTTCAAGACTACACCCTCCACTCCTTCCTGAGTTCCAGCCGAAGGAATTCAGACTTAACCCAACATCACCCTCACTGGAAATTCCAGCCTGCAGCCTGCCCTAAGAATTCGAACTTGTCAGCTCCCACAGTCGCGTGAGCCAATTCCTTATAGTAAATCTCTTAAAACATATACGTATATCCTGCTTGTTCTCTGGAGAATTCTGACTGATACACCGATCTAGATGCAAGAGATATCCCAGTTTAATTAGTCAAAGAGTACACAATCTTGTATGAGGACTTACGAAGAAACCAGCCAAATTTGTTTTTAAAAGCAAGATTATGTATTATTAGGCAAAAGCATGTTTTCCTGAATCCTAATACACATAACTTTTATTTGATAGCCCCACGCGGATTAATGAGGATTTTTGACTCATTCTTTTAGTTTAAATTGCAAGACAAACTTAAGATGCAGAAACCAACAGTAGATGCAGTCAGAAGCTCTTCTTTGCTAATTTTCCAAGTATCCATTAGTAGGTTGTTTTCTGATGGTGTCCTCACATCTATTAAAATAAGACATCTTGCAATCAGCCATAGAAGTAGTTGTCTACACAGTCATGGTAAATATTTCAAGACCCCAAATCTGTCTTTTCTTCAACTTTAGATTGAGAATCAACCCAGAAAAGATAGAAACTCAGATAAATAGGCAAACGTATTGAACAGAATATTTGTAACTACATTTATACCCATAATTAAAGAAAAAAAAAACAAAGAAATCCACAATCTGAATAAAATAATTAGATTATCTATTTGGGGCCGAGGAAATCATGAAACATTTTAAAATTGTAGTTAGAATTTTGGGTAGTTTTTGCTTTTTTATTTGTCTTTTTCAGATTTTCAAAAATAGTAAATGTGCTATTTTGACAGCCACCCCACACTATTTGAGAGTATGCTATCAATAAAAGAACCTGATACATTTTATTCATGTTTCAGCAGCTCAAGCTCCCCCAGTGGGAACAGTCCAGTGAATTTTGTTTGCACCTTCCATTTACTTTACAGATACCAGGGGATTAGCAGGGATATCTCTTATTTTCTCAGATACAGGAGAAACGGGAAATGATACAAAAAGCCCACAAATGAATTTAAATAAATAACTCACCTGATTGTCAGGAGACAACTGAGTTTTCTGATGGGGGCTGGTACAGGGGAGAGAGGAATTATAGGAACTAAGCAGTTCTGGGTTCCTATTCCCACCACTGTCTAATGGAAGGAGAAAGACAATGAAACCGAAGGTTCCATGTGACAGATC